>JAJIYU010002275.1:0-31020 GCA_030144865.1 Tinospora cordifolia | reverse complement strand
AGTCGGCTGAGAATGCAGAAGACAAACCAGAGAAATTTTGATAGATCTGACGTATAAGTAGTTATTTTCAGTTGTTCTTCACACAAAAACGCTATATAAGCCATGTATTATAATCCTACAGGTATAATCTTTATTATAGATTGTGTTTTATAGTGATTTCTAAAAATAGGGTATATCACGACAAAGAGTAAAATTATACAAAAGTTATATCATTATATTCAGTTCATCAAGTAGATCACCGATATATGATTTATTTGTACTCATGATGTCTCTGTTGATTTTTATGGAGATTGAAAGCTAACACATAGGGTAGATATAATGTCATTTGGGTTATTGTTGATCGGTTGACTAAGTTTGCACATTTTCTTCCAACAAACACCAGAGACTTGATAGACCGACTGAGCAAATTATATATTCGAGAGATCGTGAGATTGCATAGAGTGTCTGTGTCTATTGCATCAGATAGAGATTTGCAGTTTACATCGAGATTTTGACAGTTTATGCACTCTCAAGGACAAAATTCCTTAAGTTGGGGAGATTTGTAATACTCCATTATTGTGGGACTCGCAAGGAATTAAAAAAAACGAAAAGATAAATTCAAGTACGTAGATGATAAGAGAGAGAAGCAATTATCTCTTTGTGGAACCCGCTTAAAATTTAATTTTTATATAAAGGGGCTCCACTCGTTCTCATTCTTACAATATGCAGCTAGGCAAGAATGCAGAAGACGAACCAGAGAACTGCAGAGAAAGAAAAATTTTGACAGATCTGATGCATAGGTAAGTTATTTTCTATGTACATATGTTCTATTTGCATTAAATTAACCAATAAGATTCAAGTTCTCAACTTAACTAAATAACTCTCATCCCACAGCAACATTTCCTTTTTTTAATATATATAACAAAGATTATCTATAACAAAGATTATACCCCTAAGATTGTAATACGTAGCTTTTATAGTGTTTTTGTAACCAGAACAAGGAAAAATAACTTACCCACGTGTCAGATCTGTCAAATTTTTCCCTTCTCTACCGTTCTCTGGTTCGTCTTTTGCATTCTCACCCGACTACGTATTGTGAGAATGAGGAGAAGATGGAATGAGAACGAGCGGAGCCCCTTTCTATAAAAATTAAATCTTGGGTGGGTTCCACAAAGAGATAAATGCCTCTCTCTTATTATCCATGTACTTGAATTTATAAATTCATTTTTTTTAATTCCTTACAGGTCCCACAATAATAGAGTATTACAATTACAAGGTTTAGGAACAAGGCCATAGTAGTCAAGATAGGCATTCAGATTGTCTGATCCTATGATCTGGTAATGATAACATGATAACATTATATAAGACCTCCTAAACACAAAGGCTGCATTCGGTTTGTGAAAACACAAAAAATGAAATTTCAGAAAACAACTTTTCATGGTTTCTCGAAAGCACTTGTTTTTGGGTAAACTCTCATAAAACTATTCCCAAATTTAACTAACCAAATGAGCGCTCTTCTTTTTCAGATTTTTAAATGCAGATAACAGCATTTGAAAACCATATCACTTGCAGCTTAAGTCATCATGATCCCACACAAAGCATGCTTTCAGCCCTTTCTTGCCCACTATGTTTAGCGAATGGGTTTCGTTGCCTTTTCAACTTTCCTCTCTTAACTTGTGAAATCATGCTACAGTTTGAACTTTGAACCAATTACAGGTTAAAGAAGCATATCTGTAGCCATAGAACATCAACAACAACAGTAGGTTCATTCCATTTCTAGGTACTTTTGTCCTTTTTTTTCTGCTTCTTTTCTTCTTCTTCCCTGATCCTTTGTTTGTCAGACTTTCTAACACTTTTTCATGGGTGTTCTTCATTCTCTCTTTGATCTTCTCCTATTCCCTATGATACCATTTGTTTGGTCTTTTTCTTCCTTTTCTCTTGCAGTAGCAAAATTGACACATCTAATTCACAATCATTATCCACATCTTCTCCCCCACCTCTTCTTGCTCTTCTTCTTCAATGCCTTCCTCTACAACACCATTTTTCATTGGTTTCTTCCCTTATCCCCTTTGATCATTTGTAATTGTCAGTTTTAAATGTGTCCATTTCTTTTCTTCTCCCTATCAGCTGCAAGAATTGACCATTAGAAGATATATTCCCCTTCGTGCTTTGACGTTTATCATCTTCTTCACCTTCTTGTTCTTCTTCTGAACCTGCAAGCTCGATTTCTATCTTCTCCATTTTTCTTTATCTTTTCTCTTTATCTCAGAAACACATTTCTCGTTGATTGAGCACCTAGGCTTTTTCTATTCTTGTTTGCAATTCTTTTCCAAGTCCACACTTTTTTATTTTCTAGTCTGCACTATGCATTTTATTTCATTTGTGCTCTTTTTTAGCATCAAAATGAAGACCTAATAATTAGTACTTCCAATTTTTTGAATATCTAGATAGTCTATGGCTCCATGACTTTGTTTCAACGACAATTCTTAACTATTCCTTTTTGTTCACTGATCTTTGTTTTTGAAAGAAGCAAATAGAATAGATATTTGGAGCAACGGACGCAACATCCCAACTATGTCCAAGTTGGACCAATTTCTATGCAACGAAGAATGGGGAGAGAAATTCAGATATCAAAAAGTCAAGGTGTTATAAAGGCTAACTTCTGATTATTGGCCGCTTCTGTTGGACACAGAGGAGACTAAATGGGGCCCTACACCTTTTCAATTCGAAAATGTTTGGCTTCAACGGCCCAAGTTCAAAGAAATGGCGGATCAAAGTAGAGGATGGGAACTGGGAAGGGTACAAGATCATGACGAAGCTTCAGAATCTTAAGGGAAAATTAAGAGCTTGGAGTAAGGGTCAGGTTGTAGAAGACAGCACAAGGAAACGAGACCTAATGGAGTCTCTTAGGTCCTTGGATCCACGAATTTGGAATATAATTTTTCCATTTGTGGAATCTTATGACTCATAATCCAATCCTCAAGACACTCTTGATCCAAGGTAGGAAAAATCCTCACTTCCTTGTAAGTGACACTATCCATATCCATACCTTCACATCAAAGAAATTACTTTTTGGATTCAAATGGATTTGAAGATGCAACCTAAACCTAGACAAAGATGTCTGATGAGAAAATTAACAATTGTCTTTTTTTTTTTAAATACTTTTAGGATAGTGAATTCATAATCCATAGTAGAATTTACCTTTCTAGAAGGTCATCATCTACATGGATAAGTTTTTTCCTCAAAACGAAAGACACTACAATTGGTTTGTAGTAGCTTGTAAGACTTCTCAATGGACCTTCCAGCCAGAGTCTGAATTGCTTGAGAATATCTCAAATGTCAATAGCTAAGAAAGGGTTGTTAGCACTAGCTTTTCCTTGAGAATCAATCTGGACTAGAATAAAACAAAACGAGAGCTGTCAAGCATTGCAATGTACCAGAAAAAAAAGGAGTTTCTAGCATACTTTTATCACATTCTTGGCGTGAAAGTGATCCCTAGAAATTTTCTGAATGCATTAGCAATGAAAATTGTTGTGAATCAATGTAGAAAGTTTTTGACATTTTTGAAAACAACATAGCATTTTTATTAACATAAATTGTAAGTTTGTAACAAATTATAACTTGGGATTTGTGAAAAATCATAAATTAATGAAGCAAGTATTGTTATAAATCATAAATCGGAGACTTAAACCCCTGTTCGAAATTTAAAGAGAAGTTTGCAAGTCAAACAAAATTGATAAAGAAAACAGCATATTCTCTGAAGGCATCAAAAACCTGTAGATGTTCCTGAACAATGAGATGAAGCTCCTTTCCAGCACTATCAATAGCCTTCGCTACACGTTTGAGTCCCTAAGACATAAAAAACAGCATGCAAGGTTTTTCTTTAAAAAAAAAAATATATATATTATTTCCTAACCAACTGGTCATAGTTCAAATTAAAAATGAATATGCATCAATTAATATTCCATGCAAACAAGTAATCCAATATGCCTTGTCAGAAGGGTTAGACATGTCATCAACAATTTAAAATGCTTCCAGTGAGCTTGTTAATGAATGCTAAGCATACCAGTTCGCCAAGAGAGTTAACTAGAAACTGATGAATTGGAGGACTTATCCGAGCACCACATAGTAGGCTCAGGAACTCCTCTTGAGGAGATGAATCCAGTCCTACCACAAAAGAGAAAAAAAAAAAAAAATTAGTCGCTACCAGACAGTATAAAATAGATTATCATTTCAATAATGCCATTTGAATGATTGATCACCTACCATGGTTCACTATCAAAGAAGACAGAGAATCAAATTTTTCATGAAATGTTTGCATTGCATCACTCCATTGCTTACACATAACAGATAGTGAAGTCCTGACAATCTCAACTAGATCTTCAATATTTGAGGCTTGTTGAGCCACCTGGTGAAGCTCTTTTTTCCTAAAAAACAGCAGAAAACAAGGGCCCAAATGTTGAGTAAAACTGTCAGATTAAAAAATAGATAGTTCATGTTTAAAATATCAAACATAAGAACATCTAAATTTCCGAAACAGATTTCCGATATTGTGATTTTTCAGGTTTTATTTGCATTTTGCCAATAAATCGTCCATGCCTCTGTGTTATGTTCCTCTGAAAGGATGATACTTTCTAGTTAATTTAATAAATCGTCCTCTTTCGTTTAGAAGCACCTTCATTAGTAAGCTATATCCCAATCCCGAAACACCCCAACCTTCGACCTTGTGTCATTTCCTATCAGAGCCTTTTCCACCCTCTTTTTGATCCACTATATCGCTTCTCTGTTCACTACCAGTTGAAAATGGCCTTGTCATGTAATCTAATGAAGTATAATCACCTGGGAGTCTTTAGTGTAGCATATCGAAAATATTTAAAAGACAATGGAAAAGATATATATGTCAATTCCCCATTCGACATCTTCAACACCCATCCTTTATTAGTTTTATCTTCTCTTAACCATGTTGAATATTTTTTTCTTTTACAGTAAGTGGTTACTCCCTTGTCCGGTTCCCATCGGTGTTTGTCTCTTGTGCCTCTTATTTTTGTCATCTTCCTCATTTTGTTGGATTAGAATATTCTTCCAAGACGTCGTTTCAACCTGATGTGCCTTCGTTTTCACTCCCCTTGGTCCGATCTTAGAGTCCCAATAACTGTTTCTATTCCATTGTCGTCCTTGCTGCTTCTTATTCCCGTTGTTACCTTTGATGCTCCTTTTTGATCTTGTGTCTCTATTTCCATATCTGTACGATTTCTTCCTAGTGGTCGCTCATCGTTGTTCCTGATATGAATTTTGTTCATCATTAGTCCACCGGTCAACATACTTCGAGCTCCATTTGCTGTGGATTCCTCTACGTCATGGATTGTCAATCTTCCAGCTATGTATACGTTGAACTTAGACACTTGAAACCTGGGAAAAACCAATAGTTCCATATTTTCTATCCAATAAAATGTTTCATCTATCAAATGGCAATCATCAAGCTCCACCGTAAATAACTTACTAGTGCATCTAATAAACTTTTTTTCATGCCTATGATTCAAATCATATGGTTCACAATTCAATTCACCCTAAAACAATTCAAATTGGATTCCTTAAGCAGTATACATATAAACTGTAAATGCATCAATCGATATCATAAAGAATCCATCTGAGTAATTAATTCACTCATAGAAAGCAATATCTTTGTAACTCTATGGGTAGTTTAACATATACAAATTTATAAACCAATTGTATCATATGTATCATGATTCTTAGGACTCATTGATCCAAGAAAAAATTTGATTATCCAAGCTTCAAAATGATTTGATTCTGTTTCATGATTTCGATTACCATAGTCTATGGAAGTATGCCTACCAACACAAATTATGCCTTACTTTCTTAGAAATCTATGTTACCAATAAAAAGACAAAGAAGAACCCACCTATTCTGAAATACAGAAGTGTCAAGAAGTAGAGAATGCAACCCAATCAATGCATCACTCCCACAAGCTTGAATATCTCTTTGTTCAAGTCTATGCTCTACCAGCTCCCCAAAGCTTATCACAATTAGATGATGAAGATCCTTGGACAAAGCAAGCTGCCATCCAAAAGCAAAAAAACAAAAAAACAAAAAAAAAATGTTATGCTCTTGATGAATAAGTTATTTTTAGCATGATCAAATGCACACTATGAAAGAATAAAAGACATAAAAGGCGAACTTTCTAATAAGTAGTTACTACCCAACACAATGATTTCTTTTTGTTTTCCCCACTTTAGTCGATGGCATTAGTTTTATGCTATATTTTTTTAGGTAGACCACTCTGCTTAAATGGTGCCAAAGAACTATTCATTAATAATTACATTTATTCAAGTATTATGGTTAGTTAAATATGACTTTCTTAACCACAGTGACCTGGTTACATCTCTTTTTATGACTATATAAATATTTTAGCATCAGCAAACGAAGAAAGAATATTTTCAAAAGTGAAGATGCTAAAGAATGCATGTGACATGAGTATGCAAGTTTCAAAATAATTTGCACACGACATATAGGCACTATTCATAAGGAAAATAATAAAAAAGGCTACTCTTGCAAAGTTCAAAAGTATACCTTGCATATTGAAGCATTTAAAAGTTGATAAGTGGTTTGCTTGTCCAATAATGGCGCATGAAAGGAGGATTCCCGTATATTCTAATGCATGACCGCAAGCACAAGATGGAATAAGCAACAAAAGGAACTTTTCAGAACAAATTAAAATCAGAATTAATAACACAGTGGTAGAAAAAAATTTATAGAAAGCAAGAAAGAAATAATATTATCAAAAGAGAATTCCAAGAGTTCTGCACTAAGATCCAGAAAATTTTCAATAACAACCATCAATATATGGAAAGAAAATTCGTCACAATTTTTTGAATGTATGCTCTCTATTTTGTCAAGTTGCCAATTAAATGTAAAGGACTATCATAAAAGTTCCACTGAAGTCAAATAAATATGGAAATAATTTCTAAATTGAAAAAAAAAATTCTTCCACTTTTGTTAGAAGATATTCCTTGGGAAAAGAAAAAACATATACAACAATAAATAACAATCTCATATGTAACAAATACCAAAAAAAAAAAAAAAAAAAAAAGAACATTGAACGAAGAACCAAAGAAGCAATACAAGATTTAGAAAAGTTTAGTTTAAAATAAAATGAATATGAGATAATGCAATTTACATTTTGTGAAAGTAATCATTACATCTTCAATGCGTGCTAAGTATAACAGTCAAAAAATAGTTTGTTATTCATGCAATACCTGTCAAGTAAAATAGAGATTTTAAATATATAACCATGTTGTAGCATATCTAGAAGAAACACAGACCTCTGTGTTATTTAAATAGAATGTTAATTTATATCAAATATTTTGAAGTTAAAAAAAAAGCTGAATGAAAATCTTTAAAATTAATTCCAATTTTTTTTAACAGAAACTATGACCGTTATTAAATATAGCTATAGAGAGATATCCACCTGCTGAACCTGATATCCAAATAGGGAAGAATTACAAAGTGTGAAGTATGTTTTTCCAATTACAAAGTTAAGCCCCAAAGTTATATCTTTTTGCTAGTCAGGACATTGACACCCACGTAGCGAACAAAATCAAGGATCTCTCCCTCAACAGCTCCATGCACCAATACTTCTCTTTGAATATTCTATTATTTTTTTTCCTCCCAAACTGTGTACCACATGGTCAAAAACATCATAATCCAGTATTTCTCGATTGGACTGCCCAAAATATTCTGCGGGTCTTCAAAAAGATTTGCTGCTGACGATGCCACAAGACTTGGAATTTTGGCTCTCCAACCATTCCAGATATGATGCAAAATGTGATACTACCCAAATAGATGTTGAGTATTTTCAGCTACCTCCCTGCATAAAAGACATATGGAAGGGGATAAAGAAGAGTTAGGTATTTTCCTTTGGAGCATGTTTGTGCAATTTAACCTTCTAAGGTTAACCAATGCCAGAATTTTGGCTTTAGTTGGAGTTGTGTGGGACCAAATGAAAGAGGCGTTTGATTGGGATTTGTGTCTCCTTGTAAGATTTGATAGAAAATTTTGGTTGAGAAGATTCTTGAGACTTCTCTATCCATACCACCCAGTCATCTTTATTTGTTGGTGTAATCTAGCTGAGAATATGGAGTAATGACGTTGCTTTGTTTGTTCTATGAGAGGTTATCATTGATATGAAGGTTCCATGCCTATGTTACTATACCATGGTGTATCTCTCTTACTAGGTGAGCCTTGATTGTTTTGTTCTTACCTCTTGTGAGTCTATACAGACTCAGGCACTCTTCTTTTAGCAGAGCCACGCCACACTAAGGAACGAAAATTCAATTAAGTCCTAAACTTCGACCTTTGAAAATTAAAATTAATTTGAAGAGTTTGGGAAATTCAAAAGAATTTTTGTAAAAATTTGTCAACTTAGAAAAGTTCAAAAAAAGATTATGTAAATATTAAAATATGCACAATTTTTATTAAAAATAATGAAAAGAAACATTAATAACATAACTTACATGTGAAAGTATACATGTAATGGTTCTGAATGTGTATTTTATCATTAACAATGTTTAACGCACATCACGCATGTTAACTTAAAACTATTATAAAAAAATTTTAAAAAGAAACTTATCGTCAACCCTAATGGTCTTGCAAACACAAACCCTACTTCAATTGATCGCTAGCTCGCTAGTTACTGCAAGCGTAAGTATATTCGATCTTCTTTATGGATTATAGTAGACGATTCTTGCTTCTCCTTTTTCTCTGAACACCTTTCGTCTTAGACACTCAACTTATTTTTTTTCTTCTCTTTCTTCTCTCTATCGTCACTCCTTTAAGCTGCAACTCATTCTTCTTTTTCTTAGATATACAATCTCTATAATTATATAGAAGAATCTCTGTGCACTACATAGATTCTTTCATTAAAAAATGTCCCTTTTTTACGACTTTTATGTATTTTTTTTCTGCGAAAATCGTCGAAACTTTGATTTTAGGTAAACTTCGTCAATTTCTTTTAAGATTTCGATAAAATTTTGTAATTTTACAATTATAGGTGAACTTTGCTTCAATTGTCCAAATTACCTAATTAATTACACTAATTTTGCTAAAATTCAAATAATTTTCATACCATGTGCCACACTAAGCCTCTTACTAAAATTTGATTGTAGCGCTAATTTCCAACTTTCATCTTGTATGGAGATTAAAGACATGATAAACTTTTATATTGTCCTCCAAGGGAATTTACGGTGGCCCTTGGCTTGAACTCTTCTCCCCATTGTTTTTTTTTTCCTTTTTGTCGCCACAAATGCTCTTTACTACTCTTTCCCACAGAGCTTCTGAATTAGTTTCCCTTCTCGATAGCCATTTCTCCATTAAAGTTGTGTTCCTTGCTTTAATGTTAGCGACCCTATATTTGCTTTCTTAATTTCTCCGCAAGCATCAGCCATTTCCCGAAATTATAGTTGCAATGATTTTCTTATCCTCTCCACATGAATCTCCTCAAATACTTTTCTATTTCTTCGGCAACTTGACTCGGCACTCTAAAAACTGACATGAAGTAAGTTGGAAGGGCCTCCAAGGACTAAGAAAGGAGAAGTTTAAAATTTTCTATTATATATCAGTATTGGGATGTTTCTCCTTGAGCTGTACGAGATGAAATTCTCATATACAGTTCTAAGAGGGAGAGTTCCCTTAGTTTACCTATCTGCTTACTCTCTCAACATAGAAACAGGAGGGTCTTTACTGTCGTTTGGCTCTAAAGTGCAAGATAACAGCTCCAAAAGAGCACTGGTTTATCTCTCCATCGAATCAAATTAGCCAAAGGTATACGTTCATAAGCTCATGCTAAACTTTCAATTAATTCCTGCTAATACCCACGCCAGAATATTAAGAACATAAATTCAATTGCCCAAACAAGATGTCCAAATATAAACATCCACGCCCAAGCCCTCAAAGCCCAGGCACAACAACACAATTATCAGGGGCGCGCTTTACCACTGAGCTAATAGCCTGCCATGTGGGCTTCCCACTGGTGGCCCGATTGCTAATACATAGTCTTATAAGCATATCTTGAGTTGGTACAGAAATGAGATCCTCGGTAGCCGGAGGTAAGAGATTTATATGAGAAAACATAAGTAGGAACGAATTCACCGTCGTATGGTTGATCGACGATTACTAATGATTCTAGCTTCATGTAGGCGAGTTGCAACCTGCAATCTGAACTAAGGACGGATTTTTTGGGTAGCTCACCCTATTCGCAGAGCGAATTTGAATTAGCATAGTCATATTGCCAACAAATTTACAGTTCGTCCCCATTAACCCCTCGGGCATCGACCCAAGAAGAATCCATGTTAGAATTATTGATAATCCATAAACAACTTTCTTTGGTAGTACGTTACCCCCAAGGGAAGTCGAACTCCCGTCGCAAGTGAAAGGCCTTAATCTCATTCTATTGGCTTTATTCACATTCCCATCCCGAACCTCCCACTCATAAAGTCCAATCTAATTTATCGTAATCGATTAGTTAACATGTTGGCTAACCGTATTTTGAAACATGAAAAAAAAAATCATTGGCTTATCAAATTAACTATCGCGCCCTTTTGGGCCTTTGGGCCTTTGGGCCTTCCAATATCAATAGGTTGATTGTTTCGCTTTTGTATCTTCCAAAAGGAAAAAAGATCTTTGACAATTGTTCCATTGATTCGAAAGATAGTACTTAGATTCTCCCAATAACTCCCCTCCCCCTTGAAAGGTAACTCCCTTTCCATCCTACAACCATTTCCTTGATCGATTGTTGAACCAATTCCCAAAATGATTTTTTCCTCGGATCGTCAACTACTAACATTCCCAAATATTTGATCGGCCACATTCCAACTAATATTCCCAATTTATATACATACTCTTGCACCTCACTAATAGGGATATTGATCCCTAACGGTTGACTTTTCCTCCTATTAACTTGCAACCCTAATAATAGACAAAAAGGTCAATTCTAATCTTCTATTGTTCTCTTCATTGCCCATAAATATCAACAAATCATCTGCAAATTGTATGTGAGTCATCTGCACATTATCCTTCCTCACTTGAAATCCCTTGACTTTCTGGCACTCCACCATTTTTTCCAAGATAATATAGAGTGTATCTGCCATTAGGATGTATAAGAAAGGAGATAATGGGTCCCTTGCCTCAATCCTCTAGACCCCCACAATCTTTCCCCAATGTCTTTCATTGATGAAGATAAAGTAATTTACTAAAGAAAGACAATCTTTAATCCAGCTCCTCCCTTTTTCTCCAAAGCATTAATTCCAAATCTTGATTTGAAGTTTAAAGGCCAAATCAAATTTTTGGTCCTTGCATAAACACAAATGAAAAAAAGGTATCGTTAAGTTATGAAGACGTTTGGAGTACTACAATTAACCACCTCCTTGACAAAATGTGCCTAAGCAAGATGTTCCACAAAAGGATGTTTTCTTAAATCTCAACAAGGTATAAAATTCTTATTGAACACAATTAGATTAGATAGAAGTTCAAATAAAAACAAGAAACCAATTTAAAGAATTGCCTACCCTAACAGACATCAAAAGTTAAGCTTTTCTTTAATTAAAAAGGGAAAACTAAAATAATCAACTTAAAACTACCCCTATAAAAGAAACGATACATTTGTTGATGAGCCAACCAAAAGGCCAAAGGTATGAGATATCTTACTAGTTACAATTGAATTATATAATACATTTCCACGTATTTTTGGGGTGGTTGGGAGGAGTCATGACTAAGGAGGTTGTGGGTTCAAATCTTAATCCTTTCCCTCGAGCTTCTCCTAACTCCTTGTGGTGGATAGGCCCGTCTTATGACATGAATCTTTTGGTTCGAGGCCTTGTGGATGGATGAGGACCTTGTGGACTATTTGGATCCTTTATGTTCTGAAAGGAAACAACATTAATTATATTAATACAACAAAAACTGGATGGATGAGGACCTTCCGGTTATTGTAATTTTCTTCCATTAATATAAGTTTCTATTTCAAAAAAAAAATATTAATACAACAAAAACTGGATGACATATCCAAAATTAGTACATTGCCATTACATTGGAGAATAATGTTCCAGCTTTTAATCCAACAACCAAAAATGTAACATGAGCCCAATTTATTCAAGTGGTGAACAAACAAATAGATCTGTCCCAAATTCTGTTAGGATTAACAAGGATGTTGCTGAAGATGCATTTGTTTTGTTCTTCCTAAATCGCATACCAATTCACAAAAAGAATGCATTTCCAATACTTCCTAATAGAGGTTGGAACTATGGATGGAATGGAGAATAGTGTCTCTGCTAATGAACACCGAATAGTTTACTGTCCGCAAGCATGCTTACATCCACCTTCTCCATTTCTCCCCGAAACATTTTTTCTTCAAAACAAAATCAATGAAACTCTGTCTTACCGAATCATAGGCTTTGGCAAAGTCCACCTTCAACAGAAGTCCTTTGCCATTGGTCCAGTAATCCTTAACTACTTCATTGGCAATCAAGACCGAATCCGTTATTTGTCTATTTCTGACAAAAGCTATCTGGTGTTCACTTACAATTGTGGGGAGAACTGCCTTGAGTCTATTTGCTAAGGTCTTAGCAAGAATCTTATAAATACTTGAGGTAAGGCTAATCAGGCGATGATCTTCAACTCTCACTGAATTGTTCTTCTTTGGAATTAACCAAATGTATGTTTCATTAACTTTTCTATTTACAATGGCGTCTTTATGGAATTCAGTTAGACATTCTATGATGTCATGTTTAACTGTTTCCCATGTCTGTTGGAAGAAAGCCATTGTAAACCCGTCTAGTCCCAGGGCCTTTCGTCCATCACAACTGAAAATCGCCTCTCTGATTTCTTCTTCTTCAAACTCTCGTTCCAGCCACCTTCTAGCTTCATCTGATATTCCTTGCCCCTATAGACCTTCAATCCTCCATTTAACATTGAATTTTTCCTTAAACAAGCATCCGAAATAATCAATAATTATTTGTTGGATTTCTTTTTCATTATCAACTAAATTACATGACTTATCCTCCAATTTGCTTATAGTAGCCCTGGCTCTTCTAAGGGAGAGAATTCAATGAAAGTACTTAGTGTTAATATCTCCATCTTTGGCCCATCTCATTTTAGCTCTTTGTGTGCTTCTCCTTTCCAATCTATTTTCCACCAAATGCATTTCCTCAATCATCTTCTTTCTTTCTTCTAACAAAATAGGGTTATTTTCTATCTCTAGCTTTCTGTCCAAGACCATGAGCGAGTCCATTAACTCTGTTCTCCTTGCACCATCCTCAACGCCCTGGCCCTTGTTCGATATTCGTAATTTTCCTTTTAGATTCTTCATCTTCATCATTATCTTGTATCCCGCCCACCCTTTGCTTTGATCAGCTCTCCATTCCTGTCGCACCTTTTCTTTGAAGTTTGGTTATTGCAGCCAGACATTCTCAAATCGAAAACGAGCGGGCCTCCATTTTGTCTTTGTTATGCCTAGGATGGTTGGCCAATGATCTGACGTGATGCGTTGTAAGCCTCAGACGCTTTGTTGTTTGAATTTTCCTCCCCAACCTGCATTTTACATGAACCGGTCCAACTTGGACATTGCTGGGCTCTCCCTACCATTACTCCAAGTAAACTTTAAACTCTTGAGTTTCGATTCTTGAAGATTCATGTCGTGAACCCAGTCATCAAACTTTCTCATCGTTGCATTTGCTCTGCTACATTACCTCTTTTCTCTCATGTGTCTGACCACGTTTAAGTCTCCTCCCATGCACCAAGGGCCTTGAATGATGACTGACAAAGCTGCCATCTCAATCAGAAAGTCCTCCTGACCTTCTTTATCGCAAGGGCCATAAATCGTTGTGAACCACCAGTCGAGTGCCTCGCCTCCGTTGATTTTGATCATCAACGAATGCATCCCTTCCCATCTTTCTTGCACCACAATATTCCTCACATCCCACATAATGAGAACCCCCCCTGCCATGCCTCTTGCGGGAAGCACCGCCCAATCCACAAATCTTTTTTTCCAAATAGTTGCAACAATCTCTCGATCGATTATGTTTCTTTTTGTTTCCTGGATGGCCATCAGATTCGCCTTTGCCGCCTTAATTCGTTTTTCTAATCAGCCTTTGCTTGCTTGCAAAATTGCATCTGCGAATATTCCAACTTAGAATCTTCATAAGAACTGGAGCACGCCAAAAAGACCATGCCAAGATTATTGCACTATTATCAACTGAGCGTTGATGGAAAGCAAGAAATCCCTTACTCACTCGTATTCCTATTCTTGAGAATCTTGGTTTATCTCATTATGTCTGTTTTGACATATCATATGTTCCTTTCCTTCTGGATGTCCCAACTGTTGGGTTGATATTATCCTTCCTTGTAGCTACTTCGTGCCTTTCTTGTCCCGTGAAGTAGAGGGAATACAACTCGAGCCAGAACTATCTATACCACTAGAAGAATGAGAGGGAAGGGGAGTATAGTTATGTGTACGAACCTGAGTACGGCCTCCATCCTCCTAAGTCTCTACTCCACTCTCCGATCGTGGTTCTCCATCTGGGATATCTTCGTCTTCCAGTTGAGTCTCCTAAACCCACTCTGTCTCTACCCGAGATAAGTATTCGTGATAGTCAGAATTCATGTCCCAGTCCGATCCACTTTCCTCTACCTGGGCTTCCCACAACGCTTGGACCCCAAATCTCTTTCTTTCAGCTCTTTTTGTGTTTCGTTGATAGACTTTTAGGTTTGGCTGGTTCACAAGCATTTCCTTTCCTCGAGTCATTTCCTTTCCAAGCCTTCTTCTATTAAGGCCCAAGTCATGGAGTTGTTCAATGGTCCCGTCCAAGCGCTCAAATCTTCTTGGGCCTCTTTCATCACCTCGACTGGCCTATTCTTGGTATGGGATCGTTATCCAGTCACCTTGGTCCATAATTTCAAGTTCCTTCCTAACCCATTCTGAGTGGAACATGTGACCGTCCCAACAGTCCACGTGCCTGATGCTGCTACCTACTCCAATGTCAAGGACAGGTGGCTTGCTGCCAATAATGGGTCCTGCCACCTTCACCTACTTCACCGCCTGACCCCTTGTCTATCACCGACTCTCTGCATTCGTTGTCTTCTGTCTACTCATCGTCAGCATCACTACTCATGATCTCGATTTCGGAGCTTTTCTGGTCACTGGATTTCCACACCTGGCGTCTTTAGTCTCTTCTAGACGATTTCTGGCGAAATTTTCCAAGAGTTGAAGTCATGGTTCTTTCACCTCAAAGCCCCAGTTTCTTTCAAGCTCCACCAGTCTAAGCTCCTTCACTCCACTGTCATCGTAAACTTTGACTTCCTCAGGAAGGAATCTCGATTCGTGACCTCTCAGTCTCAGGAAAGGTCATTTCCATTGAGGCGGCGAATGTTGTGATGTGGGCTATATCCAGCATCCCACCGCGTACCTCCCCTATTTTTTTGAACATCTGGATAGTCCAATCCTACAACCGGATTCCTTCAATTCCCATCAAGCTATTCTGGCAAGCCACCTACATGCCTGTAATGGTCATCTCCTCATTCCAATTTTCAAAGTAGAAGCTCCCTATCATCGTCTCAGCCTGAGTGGTTTTGATGCCATTATTTTCGCAACAGTAGACAAAACTTCTGGCCGCTATGGCATCTGGCCTTCTCAAGGGAATATTCCATTTGAGAAGTTGTCGAGGACCTCTCCATAGTACGCCATGGCGTTTCATTAGAAGTTTGTATGATAAAGAATTTCTTCGCCTCATGGTCCCTTTTGTCCCTCCCTTGATTCCCTTTTTGTTGTCCTACATCGATGTTTCTTCTCAGTCTTCGGGTTCCATCAGGCTCTCGTCGCCATATTCCTCTGTTTCTACTTACCTCATCTCCCTTTTTCATCCTCTCCTGCACATCAGTTTGGTTGGTTTTGTCTCGACTCGCTTCCTTGACTTGCCTCTCCATCGCCTCCTGTACGACCATATCCATTGCTTTCCATAAATTCCTCCAGGCCTCTGTTGTTCTCTCCTCCGATGTGACTATGTTCTGCTGCTAGCCATTCACCATCTTGGTCATTTTGATGTATCTCCCATTATCATCGACCAAGACCTCCATGACGACTGTAAATCCTCCACCGCAAAATACTTATACGTTTTTGCTTCCCTCTTTTCCAATTAGCACCTTCTCTATCCTTCGCTTCAGCCACAGCACTGTCTTTCTATTCACCACAATATGAGAATGATGTGTTTTTGTGCCTTCCTGAAGTATCGTCTACTAGCTATCTTTGGTATAACTGATCGAGAAAAACTTGTATCATGTTGGGAAGGACACATAGTGTCACTCCCCATTTGTCAATCGGCATACTTGACATTTACTCCTTTGACTATTCACTATTGGAATAAATGGTTTGCTTTCCTCTTTGGAATAGGTTGTGACGGTTACCGATCTCTTTTTTACTTCGTTGTGGAAGCTACGTCTTTTCTTCCTCCTCACCACTGTCCACCTGTCGCTTCCTCTTTCTATAGGACTAGAATACTCTTCCATGTCTTCTCTCGTGCATGTCTCCCTTGGTTGACCTTCCTCATTGGCACTTCTTCGAGATCTCATGTACTAGTCCTAGTCCTCCTTGTGTCTAGACTAAAATGTCGTAGTTGCCCATAATGGTGCTCTCCTGTTCACACCCCATTTCGTGCTCCCACTTCTGTTTTCCATGCTCCATTGCCTACTATCTGGTCTTTCTCTGTTCGCGAATGTCCAGTCTTCCTATGTCTTGCTCCTTTCATTATTATCCAATCTCCTACTTCCCATGATCGTCCTCCATTTTCTCTTCTTCCTCCATTTAATCTCCATCCTTTGTTCTCTCGCCGTTCTTCGTGCACTTGCAATCCTCCGTTTTGGAAAGCCATCTTTTAATTGGGTGTGGAAAAATAAACGATCAAGTTAATAATCATATACACAAAGATTAAAAAAAAAATGAGATATGAAATTGATTTTTTCAAGTAAAGATATTATTTTGATTGAAAAGATTAAATTAATTATATATCAAATTAAATATTTCTAGTAATCAATTTTATGTATAGTATAATAAAGACGATTTCTTTATTAATGACAAAGATAGTACGTGGAGAATAACTTTTACATAAATGGATGTGACAAATATTAAGTATTTTTTGAGTTAAAGTTAGAATTTAAGCAAAAATAAGTACAATACATATATAAAAACTAAAAGGGTAGCTTATTTGATAAAATAGCTTATTAACTCAAGTCTAAATGGGCCAGTTTTTTAGTTAATTCATTGTGGTACAAGCTAATAAACATGCCTTGTCAAGTTAGACGTGACACGAATATGACCTATTAATAATTTGTTTAAATAAATGTGTTAAACATGTCATAAACAGATCATCAATTTATTAAATGTATCATGTTCGGGTTTGCATGTCATCACACAATTAATAAATGGGTCATGTTTGGGTTGACATATCATGATACAATTAATAAACAGGTCGATGTCTTTATTTGGGGTGGCAATTTGTTACACGACACAATAACTCAAGTTTATTTGATAAAAATAAGCGCAATACATATATAAACTAAAAGCTAGCCCCAACATATATAAAAACTAAAAGGGTAGCTTATTTGATAAAATAGCTTATTAACTCAAGTCTAGATGGGCCATACTTTTAGTTAATTCATTGTAGTAAAAGCTAATAAACATGTCTTGTCAGGTTAAACACGACATGAATATGACCTATTAACAATTTGTTTAAATAAATGTCTTACACGTGTCATAAACAAATCATCAATTTATTAAATGTATCATGTTCGGGTTTGCATGTTATCATACAACTAATAGATGGGTCATGTTTGGGTTGACGTATCATGATATAATTAATAAACAAGTCAACCCTTTTATTAGGAATGGCAATTTGTGACACGACAACGTAACTCGACCTGAACACAACATGTATTTAACAGGCAAGGAACAAAAATTCGACTTCGCCCTAAACTTCGACCTTTAAAAATTAGAATTAATTCGAAGAGTTCGAGAAATTCGAAAGAATTTTTGTAAAAATTTATCAACTTAGAAAAATTCACAAATATACTATGTGAATGTTAAATATGAACAATTTCTATTAAAAATACTAAAAACAAATACAAGAAATACATTTTACATATAAAAAAATATATATAATGGTTTCGAACATATAATTTAACATTAACAATGTTTTATGCTCATTGCATGTGTTAACCTAAAATTATTAGAAAAAAGAAAGAAACAAAGAAAAATTTATCGTCAAAGCCTAATGGTCTTGCAAATATAAACCCTAGTTTTCCTCTTTCTTTCTTTTTTCAACATCTTTCTTGTTAGGCTTTTAGCTTATTTTTCTCTTATTCTCTTCTCTCTATCATCCCTTCTTCAAGTTACAGCTTGTTCTTCTTTCTCTTGGATAGCCACTCGTTAGTTATACATATATCACCTTAAATCTTTTCATTTATAGAGAATGACTTTTTTAAACAATCTCTATAATTATACAGAAGAAACTTTGTGCACTACATAAAATCTTTCATTAAAAATGCACTTTTTCACGACTTATAATAAAATTTTTTTTCTACAAAAATCTTTGAAACTTTGATTTTAAGTGAACTTGGCCTATTTTTCGGATATTTCGACGAAATTTTGTAATTTTATAATTACAGGTGAACTTCGTTTCGATTGTCCAAATTACCTAATTAATTCGATGAATTTCAATGAACTTCGACTAATTTTGATATCATGTTAACAAGTATGAGTTTAGCATAAATAGATTTGGGTCAAAAAAGGTTAATACGATTAAACACAACTAAAATTCGGGCGATAAACAGGTTAACCTACTAAACTCGAAAATGACTAATTTAACACAATTATAGATAAATTAATAAATATATTATTCATAAGTTAATTTAAAATTAATGTATTTATTAGTTTGTTGATAATATAATTTTTTTTTATTTTTGTCAAAAAATAATTTTTTAAAAACTTATTTTATTTTTAATATATTTTATATTTTTATAAAAATAATTTTAAAATTTGATTGTAAAAAGTTAAATAGGTTATATACAGGTTATGACACGGTTAATAAATTGGTCAGATTTGGGATTACAAATCTAACACGATTAATAAATGGGTCGGGTTTGAATTTGCAATATATAGGTTAGACATGTTTACAACACAACCTGTTTATGACACGATGACACAAATTGCCACCCCTATCCTTTATGACTCGCCAACAGGAATTGCCACACCTAAATTTAGAGGAGGTCCGCCAACGCTCGAGGTTAGGTTTGAAATCCAACCTGCTTAACATGAGTGTTCAAATTTGAATGGAGTAGAGCCCTAGGGGAGATTTGTTGTGTCTAGCAGCATAGGCCAATGATTTGATGTTTACCCGCTAAAGCATCAGTTGTTTAACACAAGGAAACATCCTCTCCCATTGAGTACTAAGGAGGAATTTGTCAATTTGAAACATGGCAACTTGCTTCTATCATATGACCCATGCATGGGGAAAATTTAGGAGGTCTATGCTCTGAGCTTTAACTCATTAATCAACTGCTCAAACTGTCTCATGGTAGCAGTTTGAACTTTGAAAATTTTATTTCCCCTCTATGTTCTTGACTGTTTTAAATTCTTCGCCCATGCACCAGGAATCTGAGAGCACAGAGGAAGGGCCAACCAATTTGTCCCAGAAGCTTATCCTCCCATCATTGTTACAAGGGTCGTAGATAGTGGTGAACCACCAGTCATTGTTTCTCGAACCCTTGATTTTAATAGACATAGAAAAAGAAGCTTGGAAGCAGTCTATGACCTCCACCGACCTACTATCCCATGCTATGATGGTGCCCCCTAAGGTGCCCAGAGATGAAATAGACACCCATTTTAAATAATAGTGTCAACATAAGTAGGCCATCAATTTCATTGTGACATGCTCTTTTTTAACTTCTTGGAAAGCTACAATATCTGCGCAAACAGCACATATGGACTGCCTAATGATACGCAAATTATATTGCAACCTTTGATATTCCGACTCAATAGCTTCATGTCTAAAAATATCTCTAGCGCCCTAACTTGAAAGACTACACCTACTATTTTGGGTCCATCTCGAAGAGACGCACATCTATAGATTGCAGGAACTTTGTTACCTTGTGAGCCTCCTTGTCTGACTATGATAGTTGGTCATTGATCTCAACATTAACAACCTCATCTACTTGCTCCTCCATGGCAATGTCATGTTTGTATGGCAATAGCCTTACTTCGTACTCAGCTTGGTTGTTCTTAGCCTTTTGAAGGTCTAAGCTACGACTTGCACGGTGGGAACTAAGATGATGGAGTGTAACTTTTTCATGTGTTTGTCATCCTGTGTTGCTTCACTATAATCTCCATTGTTGTTATCCTCTTCAACAACCTTTCCTTTGGCTCCAAATGGAGCCTCAAGCACTATTTCTTCCAAGTCCAAAGAAGAGCCCAATGAGTCATCAAATGTCATAGATTTGGTTTTTGGTTCAATAGCCAAAGATTGCATCGCCCATTTATTAAATGTCCCCACACTATCCTTCTTCATACCCATCCTTTCATAGTCCATGACCTAGGCCCAAAAACTTGGACTCGATCATTACTCTCCAATTTTTTCAGGTTTATAGTGAACCCCTTTATCCGGGCTTGTTTTGGGTCTATGAGTGTCCCCCCTATCTTCCTACCTTCGGCCTTTTGTGCCTAAGCTTCCTCATAACCCATTTCATGTGGGACCTAAAATCTTCAACATGGCCACCATATGTCCTCCTTGTCAAGCTGCTAAGCATACAGAGGCATGTCGTTGGACGGGCGAGCTCCTTTCTCGTCGTCACGTTGACAATGGTTAGAGCATGCATGTTTTCCTAGTAAACTAGTTGGATCTTAAAGTGAAGATTATCATGAACTGGAAAAAAGAACTATATGACAAATCAAGTAAAACCAATTGCCTAATTCTTAAAATATGAAATAAAGAAAATATATGATAATAAAAAGCTCTTGTTGTGTAATTTTGATATTCTTTATCAACTTCAACATACAACCCTCGTTTCCTCTCAACACCTTTCCTCTTAGGCAAAGTTATTTAAAATAGTTATGGAGAACGGAGAACGGAGAACGGAGAACGAAGGAAAACGGAGAACGGAGAACGAAGAACGAGAACGAAGGAAGGAGAACGGAGAACGAAGAACGGAGTAAGGAGAACGAAGAACGAAGAACGAAGAACGGAGGAAGGAGAATGGAGAACGGAGAACGGAGCACCGAAGCTATGGGAAATTAGAACCTGAAACGGGAAGCCAAATAAGGAGAACGAAGTATGGAGGCTTGGAAACGGAGATTAAGACGAGAAGGACCGGCAATGGAGGAAGGAATCGAGGATCTAAAGATGAAGGAAGATGGAACGAAAGGAAACGGAGTTATTGCTCTGCACAAATCGGAGAAACAATGGAACATGTACCAGGGGAGGAAGATGAATGGATAGAAGTCAGTAGACGTAGAAAACGTTCCACGTTCCAAAGAAAGGAGTTGCGTGGAAACGCGAATAGTCATCTACGAAATAGCCTCCACATATGGAAGCTATACTCTTTTGAATCCAAGTTCAAGGCTTTTAAAGTTGAGGTGGCAACACCAACAGGCAACTTCATAATACAAGAGTTGACATTCAATGCCACCTATGCATTGTCACTCTCGAAGGGCGACATCCCCTGGGATTTTGTGAAGGTGAAAAACGTCACTAATATTCCCAATCAGAAAGAATTTAAGAGAGTCAAACGATTGGGAACGTATACCGTATTTATTGAAACCTTGGCTAATCAACGTGGAAGATTTATGAAGATCTCAAAGTTGGGGAAAGGATTCCAAACCATCTATATTCCTGAGGACCCTAATACATGGAACGACTTTGTCAAGATTTTGGAGGATATATCTAAAGAAATCCATAGCACAGTTCACATGGTGAGAACTAGAGCTCAACAGAAGAAAGCTGAAAAAGAAGAAGCTCAAGCATCTGTCAATAGACAGCGACAAGAACTATTCACTAGTAACAAGGCTCTCAACATTGAGAAGAAGAAAACAGATAGGAAGTTTCCACTGAAAAAAGATATAAGATCAACCAAGGTCAAGATAGTTCGCAACTCTGACTTCTTCTCTTGGCAAGAGGTAGAGGACAACCTGTCGCTCATTCTGGGTAGGAACCACAACTCACGATTCTTGACGCTGGCAAAGTAGTTCTACAATGCAGAGACGGCCAAGAAACCTCCAAGCTAATGGGTCCATCGCAAAAAGGATTCCTAATGGACATCTCTATGCATGAATGGTTCGATTTTGAGCTATGGGAACAGAGACAGATGGCGTGCAGGAATAGTTGGGTTGCGATCGAAGGAATTTCTACGGAGAAGTGGACGTCGAGTTTCTTGGAGGAGATAGCAGAGAGATGTGGGGGGATGATAGACATCGCAGAGGACACCCTGTCTAACAAATCAAGGGAACTGGCAATAATGAAACTAAGAGGTTTCAAATCGGGACTATTGCCGGCGGAGTTGGAAATCTACGACGACAACGGGGTAACAGTGCTGAAGCTCATAGATTTACAGAAAACGTGGGGTCCAGAAGTAGAAGAAGCTAGGAAAGCTGATCGGAAAACTGCCAAGCACAAAGCTCCGGCCACGGAGGAATCTAGGCGGAAAACGGCGACGGTGATGGCTGAGGGCTCGCAAACGTTCTTGCTATCAGAGTCGTCAGCTCGGCGACCAAGGTCTACTGTTGGGGGACAAGAGTCAGGCGGCAGAATGCGGCGACGTATATGAGCGAACATCAGCATGAGAAGGAGAACCGTCATTTTAAACTTATCCAGTGAGGAAGAAGAGGGAGTACCGCTGAATCATTATCAAGACAGGGAGATCAGCAAAACGAGTCCAAATTGGACCCGAATCAAAAAGTGGGCTCCAATTGCAGGTATTTGGGATCCTGAATCAAGAAGTGGGCCAATGTAAAGCTAATCGGGGGGCCTCGATCTTCACTTATGCAAGAAACAAAGGCACACCGGGTCAACAAAATAGATGGATCGAAATGACGAACACGGATAGGAGCAAAGGCAAGGAAGTGAGGACCAGAATGCATGACGAAGACTCGGAGCAGTTGTCGGAAGGAATAGGTTTAAAAAGGAGGTCGAGGTCACGTTTGACTAAAGCGAGCTCGGAAGAAAAAGCTGAATCTCTGGCTCTCAACTTTTGCCCCTTTCTGATGGCGCAGGTTGTTCCAAAGCTCAGAAGGAAACCACTAAGACCCAACCCCAAGCCGAGGAGCAAGAGGATGATAATAAGACGCCCCCCCGCCCCACGAAAGCAACTCAGAAGAGGTTTTAGAGGAAGGAGAAAGAGAAAGACGAGTGGCGCAATTTCTCCAGGGGGATCAATCTTCAGTTGCTATAGTTGGAGGAGTCCCCTTAGGACAGTTCCAAGGGTAGGGTGCCGTGGTCTTAAATGCGAATCCTTTCGTGGAATATAAGAGGATGTGGCTCATCTAGGAAGGTCGACCTCATTCGACACATGGTCTTGGACGCCAATCCCAACATCATTGCCTTACAAGAGACTAAGAAGCCAATATGCTCAGAGGATCTGATTGCTAATCTGAGGAGACGTCGCTTCCTTAACTGGACTTGCCTCCCCGCTTCAAGGACAGCCGGGGGCATCGTGATCGCCTGGGATACTAAATCTGTTGAGGTAGTTGACAAATTCGAGGGTCGGTTCTCCCTTTCGATTAAATTGAAAAGCCCAGAGCAGAGTGATTGGTGGTTTACTGCGATCTATGGACCATGCTCGAGTAGCAAGAGATAGGAATTTTGGGACGAGCTTGCTGCTCTCTCAGAGATTCTGTCTGGACCGTGGTGCATCGGAGGTGACTTCAACGACATTAGGAGACCGGAGGAAAAACGCCACGGGGAAGCTACTGATACCTCGATGTCCCAGTTTGACGACTTGATTAATGAACTGCAGTTGAGAGACATTGATCTTAAGAACGCTAACTATACATGGACCAACAATAAAGACCAGGTTATCCTATCCAAACTCGACAGGTTTTTAGTTAACCCGTTGTGGGACTCCATGTTTCCTTTCTCTACCCACTACACCATGCCAAGAACTACCTCGAATCATTGGCCTATCATTCTTAACTCTCAGCCGGTGGAATGGGGCCCCTCTCCTTTCCGGTTCGTCCATGAATGGATGGACAGGCCTGATTTTCAGGAAAGCTTACAGAGGTGGTGGAACAGACCCGCTGAATTTCAGTGGCAAGGCTACAGATTTATGCAAAAGCTCAAAATCCTGAAAATGGAATTGCGAGGGTGGAGTAGGAACTTTTAATTTGAAGATCAATGCGAGCAATCCAGATGTACGAGGGAGCTGGAAGCGATCGACAAGCAGATAGAACAATTTGGTCTTTCCAATGACAGGAAAGAGGAGAGGGCTTCCATTCTGTCTCAACTTCATTTGATTGATATTCGTCTCGATAGAAATGCTCGCCAGAAGGCCCGCATTAATTGGGCAAAGGAAGGCGACGTCAACTCAAAATTTTTCCATAGAGTTCTATCTACGAGAAGGAACTGTGTTGTTATCTCAAAATTAGAAGTAGAAGAAGGCAGAGTGGTTGATTCTATGACAGAGGTCGAGGAACACATCCTATCGTACTTTTCCCAACTATACTCTAACCCCAACTCTCCAAAATGGGTTGTTGACAGAGTTGATTGGAATCTTATATCGTATGATCAAAGTTGTTGGCTAGAACGAGCTTTCTCAGAGGAGGAGGTAAAGGATGCAGTCTTTCACTGCGACGAGGAAAAGGCTCCAAGCCCAGACGGTTTCTCCATGTTGTTCTATCAGAAAAATTGGACAGTTCTTCGGCAGGATGTGCTTAGCGCAGTTAATGAATTCCATGGCTCTGGAATCATCAACAAATGCACTAATGAGACCTATATCCAGCTTATTCCTAAGAAAAACAGTTCCAGGAAAGTAGAGGACTTCCGGCTCATAAGTTTGGTTACCAGCTTATACAAGATAATAACCAGAGTCCTAATGAGGAGGCTAAAGGAAGTCATTAAGGACACAGTAGCAGAATCTCAGTTGGGATTTGTCAAGGACAGACATATTATAGATGTGGTCCTTATAGCAAATGAAGCAGTCGAAGATTATAGGGATAGCCACAAGGAAGGGATAGTGGTGAAGATTGATTTCTCTAAGGCCTATGACTTGGTCGGATGGCATTACCTGCTATATGTCCTGAAAAAAAGGGTTTTGGCTCCAAATGGCGCAAGTCGATCCTAGGCTGCATATCATCAGTCTCCTATTCAATCATCATCAACGGCAGACCAAGGAGGAAGCTCAAGGGATCTAGAGGACTGAGGCAGGGAGATCCCCTCTCCCCCTTTCTTTACATCTTGGCAACAGATGGTCTCCAATGTATCTTAAGGAAGGCAGAAGAGCACGGCCTGAGAGGTTTTGAGGTAGGGAGGAATAAAACCAGTATATCGAATCTTCTCTATGCCGACGACTCCCTGTTCTTTCTCAACAATGATAAGCATAGTTGGAGGTTACTTAGGAGAGTCCTTGAAAGCTTCTCTTTGATTTCGGGATTAAAGATTAATTTTCACAAGAGCCGGATTGCTGGCATTAACTTAAATGCCTCTGATCTGTCCCATGCAGAGCGTATCCTGAGAATTTCTGCAGGAGAATGGCCTATGAAATACTTAGGGCTGCCTCTTGGAGGTAATAGTAAAAGGATTGTTTTTTGGAACCCGGTGGTTCAGACTGTCAAGCGCTGAATAGAGGGCTGAAAAGGTAGTTATTTGTCTAAAGGAGGCAGATTGCTCCTTGCTAAATTGGTATTGGAAGCCCTCCTATCGTACTACATGGCCATTTTCCAAATGCTAGTAACTATCAGAAAAGAGATTGAGAGGTGCATCAGGAAGTTCTTCTGGAAATCGGAAGGTGCAGAGAATCCCCAATTCTTAGTTGGTTGGGATAAAGTCTGCAGGCAAAGGGAAAGAGGAGGTTTGGGTATAGGCATCATGGAATTCAGGAACTTAGCCCTGTCCGCCAAATGGTTATGGAGATTTTCTACGGAGAAGCATTCCTTATGGAGAAGGGTTATCTCCAACATTCACGGTACCTCCCATAATGATATGTCAGCAGGCCTCAAAAATAGGGCTTCAGGAAGATTCCCTTAGAAACACATCTTCTTAATTTACCCCAGATTTTTGAGTTTTATCCAATGGAAACTGGGCAATGGGACAAAAATCCAGGCCTGGGAGGACACCTGGAGGGGATGGCGGCCCTTGAAAGAGGATTACCCGAGGCTTTACAGACTAACTCTACAGTCGGAGGCCACTCTGTACCAGATGATGAGCAAAGACACGGACCCTGGTTGGAACTTTCACTTTAGGAGACCATTGAAGGATGAGGAAATTGAAGATTTGGCTGACATGTTACAGAGGATGAATCAAGTGCAACTCGTGGACAGAGAGGACTCCTGGAAATGGACTCAAGAAGACAGTGGTATCTTCTCTCTTAAGTCTTGCTACGACGTGTTCGTGGGGCAGCATGGTGCAGATCATGGAAGTGGAGCAGAAAATAGATTTGATTTTATTTGGAAATCTCTCATTCCTATGAAAAATAAAATTTTAATGTGGCTTGTAGCCTTAGGCAAATTAAACTGCGCTGCTCAATTGCAATTAAAAATGTCTAACAAATACATTTCTCCCACTTGGTGTTGTTTGTGCAGGAACGCTGAGGAAGACGTTTCTCACCTTTTTTGGCAATGCGGGACGATGAAAGCGGTTTGGGAATTTTGGTGTGATCTTCTGCCGGTAATTCCTCTTTCGACAGAAGACCTTTTCACCCTCTCAATTCCGAATTCGACTCCGCATAGACTGAAGCGATACTGGTGGCTAATCAGATTTGTAGTTTGGACAGCTATATTGGAAGTTAGGAACAGTTGCATTTTTAGGAATGTAATGGTCGAAATTAGTAATATTGTACAAAGAACAGTCTATCTTTTTGCAATTTGGGTTATTAATGCTAAATGGGGAAGCAGTTATTCCCTGGGTGATTGGATGAGGGGGTGGCCCTCAATTTTGCAACGTCTCTTGTAATGACAGTTCTGTACTATATGAACATCTCGTCCAACTTTTCCTTTCTATATTAATAAAATTTCTAGTTTCTATTTCAAAAAAAAAAAAAAAGCTCTTAAATAAAAAGTAATAGTCAATTCTCTTTTGAATGGAAAAGAGCATAATAGCATACATGGTAAATATAAAGGACAAGAATAACATAAATAATGCATGGTAATAATAATTTAGGAACAAACAATTTTCAACAAAATGCTTACAATCTTTCCTATTGGGAAAATCCCAAATATGCTAAAGCAAATGCTTCCGTCTCTATCTCCACTGCACAGAATGTTGAAATGTTGATGAGAAGAATTTGACAGCCCTTGAAATGAATCTTCATTATCTTCTATGATCCCAGTTTCCCCATGTATAACTCCGGGCATCCTAGGAATCCTTGGAGCAGAAGGGAAGAAACGTAAAGTACGGTCTTCACAAGTTAAAATGTTACCATTTTCATCCTAAATACAAATTTTTGAAAGAAGAGATCCATGAGATTACAAGAGGTTAAACCAAGAATAATATACAGCAGCCTCTATTGTTATTACAAATATTATAGGGTTGTAGAACCAAAAAGCATTTGACAAATAATTCAAAATACAAATTAGATTCAGAGATCTCATCATATTTAAAATTTCCCTAGAAGCAGAAAGGAAAACTGAAAGCATGGGGAAATTATGGATAGTTTCAAGCAAAATCAAGATAAAATTGCACATAACTGAAAGGCCCAATCGAATACCCCAAAAATTAAACATGAATAAATAGATAAATATAAGCTATTGAAAAAAAAAAAATATGCAACCTTAACATTGATATGAACGATAGGCACAAGAATTGCCAAAACTTAGGTTCAACCACACAATCAGCTTAAGGAGTGTTTGAGAACTCCATGTGCTTGATGTCACTCTGCCTAATGCCTTGAATTCAACCATATCCAATTCTAAAAATGCAAAATAAATTCATTTGATTCGAAATAAAAAAAGTAAATCAAACTTGTCATTTTAACTAAGAAAAATGACCTCAGTTTGTAGGTCCGCTTATAAATGTACTAATTTCATAATGTATTGAGTTGGTTGTCTATTAAAAAAATGAGCTGTAATGGTGCCAAATATAGTACATGAACTGCTTATAGCATATAGCTTAGGAGCATGGGAAAGTGCTTTCAGAATTAAAGAGAAGCTATTTCTTAATTTCTTATCAATATTTGTATTTTTCAGAACCAATGTGACCTTTTACATTTGTTATCCTTTTTGGAAGTAAAACGTGAAGCTTACAAGTTGCTGCACCTCATCACCTTACAAGTTTTGAAACTTACTGTCCAATTCGCAGAAATAGTTTAGAGGACAATAGGAAACTAACACTTCTTTCTCTAAATTCTACGAGTGGTAACAGTGGGATATATAGAGGACCCTTAGATATTTCAATGTGATTTTTGCATGATGAGAGCCTCTATCCAACCATAATGAGTCTCGTATTGGATAGGTTGAGACTATTCAAGTTTTTTATACCCCAATACTTATATCACTCAATATGCAATGAGTAAGAAATCATATTAGATTGATTGAAACTACATGGTCACAAAGGAAAAAGGCCTATTAATGAAGGAGGACTTTGCAAAAGCTTATGATTCAGTAAGTTGGGATTTCTTGAGGGAGGTGATGACAAGAAAGGTTTTGGAGAAAAATGGAGAAAAAGGACAAGGGGGTGTTTGAGTATAGTTAATTATAATGGAAGGTCGAGGGGCAAAATAAATAGCAACAAGGGGGTTAAGGTAGGGGATCCGTTGTCTCCATTCCTATACACATTCGTGCCTGATACCTTGGATAGTTTGGAGTAGTTGAAGGTTTTAAAGTGAGGAGGGATAGGGTACAAGTCTTTCACATTCAATTTGCAAATGCTTGTTTCTTAATTTTGGACAGTAAGAGTAGCAATTAGAGGGCCATAATGAATATTCTAAAGATATTTCTATACAATATCTGGGTTGGCAATCAACAAGGACAAGAACCAATGTTGACAAGGAAGAGATGGAAGAGGTTGCTCAAGGGATGGGAGTGTTTATGAGGGAATGGTCATTGAAGTATCTAGGCCTATGATCCAAACCATAAAATAAAGACTCCTACAAAAGCTAAGATGTTGAGTTGGCTAACTGATTTAGGAAAAAATAACAAGGCAGAGATGTTGCAAAAGAAGAACCAACTAAAGCCCTCTCACCTCACTGGTGTTGTCTGTGCAGGTTGCTAGGTAAGGAAATCAAGCACATTATTTGAAGCTACGCGTTCATAAGAGGAATATGTAGGAGATGGAGGGAAAAACACAGCCAGATGGATGCTCCAGCTCAAAATCAACCTTTTGCATTTTTTTTCCAATACCAGTAGCTCTATGAAGGATTGTTTGAGATGTGCTCTTTTTTCAATGTGTTGCTATATGGGATGAAAGGAAAAGAAGAATCTTTGAGGACAAGGAAAGAAGGCATGATCAAGTTTGGAAGATATGAAAAATGTTATTTGCCACTTGGGTGTCTTTCACAAAATTAGGGACAGGGTATAGCTAGGGAAACTGGGTTAGGAATTGGTAAAGTTGCATTGTAAGTTTTGTGAGTGTTGTAATGGGCAAGATAGACGGAAGGGGAAGCAGTAGGATCCACCGTGCTGAATGGAGATTCCTCATCTCCAGTTTTTTGATATTCAAAGAAATATCAAATATGTTTCCTTTTCCCAAAAAAAAAACGTTTTTTTTTTCTTTTAACAACAAAGATTAACCAAGCTTCAACAAACTAATCCCACGGTCCCATGGATGCTAGAGTAGGAAATAACACTCATGACCAACAAGTGGCAAAAAAGAGTCAATCCTTGCTCTCTCTATCATTTCCTGTTGTCTGTTTTATTCTTTGTATGTTATTATGCTATTAGCAGAGAGTAGATCCCACCATGGTATCATATATTTTATATTTTCACCCTTCTACATTTTAAAGAAAAAAAAATAGTGAGTTCAGCTTAGTTTTAGTTACAAACAGTTATTTAATATTAATATTTTATTGCTTTCATAACTTAGGATTCTACACATAATATTTAATTGTTTTCTAAAAAAAAAAAAAATTATCTTTGTGGAATCAACCTTAAATGTTAAAATTTATTTTTGCACACATGCATGTATTTAATGGTCTATTTAAAAGATCACATCATGACACAAGTGCAAGGATTTTTTGAGAAGGAAACAAGGGCAAGGTTTTTTTTTTTTTTTGGAAAAGGAAACAAGTGCAAGATTATCTTATATTTTGTTTCATTTCCCGCAATCATCTACACTTCGTAAGACAAATAACAAAAGAAAGCAGTATAAGATTTAAGAAAAGCAACAGATTATTGGGTTCCAAAAGCATGCCACACACAAATAATGAAACAAATCTACAATAACTAGCACCAACCACTTGCAAGAACAAGTAATGCATGATCATTGTTTCAAAGAATAATTGCACTCTATGCATCTAAGCATGTCTCAAGATGATGCAAAAAAGATAGCCTCAAGTCTTGTGGTGCACAATGACTACTGAAGAAGGTGTAGCACCCTTTCAAAATTTGAGCTTTTGCTACTTTTTTCCCAAGATAATCTCCTAACTAAACTTTAGACAAAGATCCTTGCTTGCAAGCATTGAATCTTCCGCATTTTACTCTTTTCAACAAAAAAAAAAAAAATCTTCCGCATTTTGCAAGAATCAAACATTGCATTTTTGAAGGGAAGTCATGGCGCCAATAAGAGTTCTTGTCGTGTTACCATTCCATCATGAGTTCAAGTAGTAGAAACAGTCCTCTGCAAAGTAAGG
>JAJIYU010002274.1:0-31380 GCA_030144865.1 Tinospora cordifolia | reverse complement strand
TATTATCATTTTGATCAACCCTATTAGTCAGTTCTTTGAAGAATCTGGCTTGCATATTCATTATCTCATCCAATTTGTCGTCCAAAGATGGTTTCTTTTCATGAAGGCTCTGCAGAGGAACATAACTTTATGGGGCTTGCTAGACCTTTTATTGTTGGAATATGAGAAGTTTTCATGCTGACAGATCCTCGAATGATAATATTGAGGCACATTATACCCTTGTTACTGACCTTGATAAGGAGCGAACCAGTTCAACTACTCTATAAATGCATCTTAAGTAAAGGAAACCTTGTGAGCTTTAATTATGGCCAAAATAGACTGATTCTGTTGTAGCTAACTCTGGCCATTATCAAGCTTCTTAGTCAATGAATTCATCTAATGTGACTTGCACATGTTAGAGTGTATGTTTATGTCATGATTACCTCATTACCACTCATGTTAATATCTTATTATTCACAAAGAGTTATGATTTATAACCTATAGTTTTGGAAGCACATGAAAAACTTGAGAATTTCGATATATAGTTTGACCAAATTGGTTTGTATTTACTTTCCTTATTTAGAACCCACTGAAGGTACTATAAAATGAAAGCCCAAATCTTGGTCAATTGTTTTAATTTTTGTATATGATGTTTATTTTGTTAATTTGTGTCATCCTGTTTTGTTTCAGGTCATTTCAATTCCCCGAAGTACCCTAAATGACAATTATTTCTAATTTGGACCCCTTAAAGGGTGTTTCGCACATGAAAACCCTAATGTTGACCAATTGTTCTAATTTTCGAATATGTTGTCCCCTTAATTGGTTCATGTCACCTTACTTTATTTCAAGTTGTTTTGGGTCCCTAAGGGGCACTAAATGAGAGTTTCGGAAACCTGCCAAATTTAACCCTGAAATGAGGCTAGTTTTATTTTGCACCCAAATTTTATTGAATTAATCTTGAATTTCATTTAATTAAATAAAGAGTTTTTAGAGTATTACAACCTACCCTCCTTAGAAAAATTTCGTCCTCGAAATTTGTACATAACTAAGGATTTCTAGTGAATACGTGTGGATACTTTGTCTTCGTCTCGCTTTCGAGTTCCCAAGTAACTTCTTCCACCCCGTGATGTTTCCACAGTACCTTTACTAATGAGATATCCTTTGTTTGCAGACTCTATACTTTATGGTCAAGAATTCTGACTGGTGGTTCCTTGCAAGTAGCATCACCTTGAATATTCACTTCCTCAAAGTGGATGATGTGAGAGGGGTTCGGTTCGTGCTTTCTCCCATTTTCTTTAATGTCTAAGACACAAGAGCTCAACTTAAACTCTAGTGTCTAGGTAACTATCTCAGACTTAGTGACTTGATTTGTGGATCTAGTTGGCAAAAATTAGGCACTTTAGTGAGATGATCTGCAATATCCCATACAGTGTTTTCTCCCTGAGTCTTAGGGTATCCTCAGTATATGACCTCAGGTCAGTATGCATATCTTATTCAATTTTGTCTATTAGGCTTGTAAGCCATTCGTCTTGCCTTTGTTCACCCCTGACCTGATTGCAAAAGATTCGGTGGACAAGACATGTTATAGAGATAGGCTCGTTTTTCATTTAGAGTCATACCCAGCCTAAAGCTCTCAATCAATTTGAAGGTCAAAGTTTCTTTGTCATACTCCACCTCCATCTCAGTGGACTTGACCACATGGCATGCTTTGGGTTATTACTAACACTTTATATTCACACACTTTCTATTTTGAACCTTTAAAATGTAACAATAAGGATTCTTAAGGGAATAAATTTCATTTATTGAAAAGAATAGGTACAAAACCTTATCAAAGCTTAAAACTCATAAATGCTAACATATAGCAATTTTAAATAAAGGTCTAATCAAGTTCTCCCAATATATATATATATATATATATATATATATTACTAGGGTCTCTAGGGTATGTCTTGATCTTCTTGAGCCTCAACAACAAACATTCTGGCCTAGTTCTGCCCACGACCCTGATTCTGCCCCTGGTTGGTATTCTGCTATTGTTGTCTGCCCTAAGAACGATCATTCTGACTTCCTCCTTGAGTGTTTTGTGGCTGAGGAACCTGAGTGGGTGTAGTCGGGTAATTTCTTGCTACATGACCCTTTTACCTGCACACATAGCACAATCCCTGCTTCCTCACCTGTTCTTTTGGTTCATCTTTATTTTGCCCCTATTTTTGGGTCTGTGGTGCCTTCCTACCACTCTTATTCTTTTTTTGGGCCTCTGGGTTCTCTATTTCATTAATATGCCTCGTGTTCTTTCTTCTCAACCTCTATTCTAAGTTGAGTTCATGCTCTAGGATCCCTATATGTCTTTAAGCTTAGAGTCACAATCACTTTTCAAATATCAATCTTGAGACCTTGAGCAAACCAATTAGCTTTCATTTTTTCTTCTTCGATCAGCTTCCGAGAGAACTTATCCAATTTAGTATCTCTTGTACTCAGCTACAGTCAAGTCCTTCTGACTCAACTTGACGAAGTCCTTTTGAAGGCTCCACGCATATCAACACAATAATATAATCAAGCTACCACAGCAAGGTTCCAAGCGTCCACCTAAGCTTTTAGGTTCAAGTGTCTCATACCACTCTACTTCTTCCACTTAGGTTTTCACCCAGAATAGAGTTGCACCCAAACAATTTTATAAATTGCTCAATAACTAAGGTTTTCGAGCCCACTATACTCCACCGTCCCATACCAGTGAGCATAGAAAAACTCGGTTTGCCAGAGTTACTGATCATTTACCACACATGGTCCATTCTCCGAGTCCAAGCTTCCTTCATAACCCCGAATTCCTATGCATCCCATACCACATAGAAACTGAAAGATATAGAAGCTTCCCGATCCTGTGTCCTGATCAAACAATTTTCTATTTTCTCACAAGTTTTTGTCTCTAGCCTATGTCTTAGAGATTTATGCTTTGGATCCACTATGTTACCCATAGCTACACCACGTTTCTACCTAAGGCCTTTTTCTGGACCTAGGGTTCACTCTGGTTGACTCACAACCTTTGTCTAGTCAAGATACCACATTTGGCATCTTTTTCGACTTTTATTCACTTCTATTCGCTTTTTTTGATCCTTGTTCAGATTTATTTATTCATAATATTCATGCCATGTTTAATATCATGCTTAGGCTTTATTTCAAAGTATGATGCATGATAGAAGTCGAAAATTAGGGCAAGAAAGTGAATAGAAGTTGAAAAAAATGCCAAATGTGGTATCCTGACTAGACAGAGGTTGTGAGTCAACCAGATTGAACCCTAGGTCCAGAGAAAGACCCTAGGTAAAAACGTGGTGTAGCCATGGGTGGCATGGTGGATCAAAAGCATAAATCTCTAGGGCATAGGCTAGAGACAGAAACTTGTGTGAAAATAGAAAATTGTTTGATCAGGACAGGTGATCGGGAAGCTTTTGTATCTTTTGTTTTCTATGTAGTATGGGGTGCATAGGAATTTGGGGGTATGGAGGAAGCCTCGACTCGAAAAATGATGGACCATGTGTGGTGAATGATTGGTAACTCTGGTGGAATGGGTTTCTCTATGCTCGCTAGTATGGGACGGTGGAGTATAATGCGCTGGGGAACCTTAGTTATCGAGCAATTTGCAAAATTGTTTGGGTGCGACTCTGTTTTGGGTGAAAGCCTAAGTGGAAGGGGTAGAGTGGTATGAGACACTTGAACCTGAAAGCTTAGGTGGAAGCTTGGAACCCTGTTGTGCTAGCGTGATTGTATGATTGTGTGACATGTATGTTTTATTGCTTTGAGACCAAATCCTATACCCATGCATGAAAAGAACCTAGAAGAAAAACCTTTAGGCCACTAAACAAATCGAGAACCTAGACATGAATCTAGAGTTATGACAGTACGAAGATTTGATGATGCAAATACTAACAAGGTGTTAAATTTATAGACAATGGCTAGAACAAGAAGGTATGTTACTCGATCCATCACCTCTGATGATACTGAACCAAGGGAACAGGAACTGCCTGCTGGAATGGAGGCGCGGATGGAGGCCATGATGAATGAGATGTTGCAGAGAGTACGGATCAACTATTGAGGGCACTTCCACAGATAATCCCTCGGGTGGCACCACAGCCTCAAGTACCTGAACTTACCCAGGTCCAACAACCACTACCTGTGGCCCAAGATCCCAAATATCAGAGGACTCAAGAGGGATTGGAGGATGAGAAACATAAGAAAATGTTGATAGAGCTACAGAAACTCCATCCTCTTCATTTTATGGTACAATAGATTGCATCTCGGTGGACCACTGGTACCAAGAAATGGAGGAGATTCTTAATGTATTGAAGGTAACTGGGTCAAGACGGGTGGCATTGGCCACACACCACTCCAAAGGACCAGCTAGAAGTTGGTAGCAAATGATGAGGATGGACCCAAATATATATGTTGATGCCATGAGCTGGGAGAACTTCACAGAGATCTTCTATGAAAAGTTCTTTCTAGAAGCAACTTGGAGCAAGCTACAGGAAGACTTTGTTCAACTGAATCAAAGGGACATGACTGTAGCTGAGTATGAAAGGAAGTTCCACGAACTGGCCAAATTTTCCCCAAATCTGATCAGAGAAGATAAATGAAAGGCCAATAGATTCGCATAGGGTCTCAAGATGGAGATTCGAAAGATAGTGAAAACTCTGGACCTAAAGACTTACAAAGATGTTGTGGAAAAGTCCCTAACACTAGAACAAGAACTCAACCTGGAACAGAGGTTGAGAAGTAAGAACAAGAGGCCTAGTAATGAAATAGAGAACTCAGAGGCCCAGAAAAAGAATAAGAGTGGTGGGAAGGCACCACAAATTCAAAATCAGGGACAAAATAAAGATGACCTACAAGAACAGGAGAGGAAGCAGGGATTATGCTATGTGTGTAGACAGAAAGGTCATTTGGCAAGAAACTGCCCTACTACACCCACTCAGGCTCCTCAGCCACAAAACGCTCAAGGAGAAGGTTAGAATGATCGTTTTTAGGGCCGACAATAACAACGGAATACCAACCAGAGGCATAATCAGGGCCGTGGGTAAAACTAGGCCAGAATGTTTGTTGTTGAGGCTCAAGAAAATCAAGACCAACCCTAGAGACCCTAGTATAAAAAAAATATTAGGAGAACTTGATTAGCCATTTATTTAAAATTTTTATATGTTAGCATTTCTAAGTTTTAAGCTTTGATAACGTTTTGTACCTATTCTTTTCAATAAATAAAATTTATTCCCTTAAGAATCCTTATTGTTACATTTTGAAGGTTCAAAATAGACATTCTAGGAATAGAAAGTGTTAGTAATAACCTGAGGCCTGCCATGTAGTCGAGTCCACTGAGATAGAGCTGGGGTATTACAAAGAAACTTTGACCTTCAAATAGATTGAGAACTTTAGGTTGGGTATGACCCAAAAATAAAAAACGAGCCTATCTCTACAACATGTCTTGCCCACCGGATCTTTTGCAATCAGATTGAGGGTGAACAAAGGCAAGACGAATGGCTTACAAGCCTAATAGAGGAAATTGAATAAGACAAGCATATTGACCTTAGGTTAGATGCTGAGGATACCCTAAGACTTAGCGAGGAAACACTGTATGGGAAACTGCGAATCATGTCACTAAAGTGGCTAATTTTTGCCAACTAGATCTAGATCAAGTCAGTATGTCTGAGAGAGTTACGCAGACACTAGAGGCTATGTTGAACTCTTGTGTCCTATACATTAAAGGAAATGGGAGAAAGCACGAACTTGACTCTTCTCACATCATCCATTACGAGGAAGTAAGTATTCAAGATGATGCTACTTATGAGGAAACAACAGTTAGAATCCTCGACCATAAAGTATAGAGTCTACGAACGAAGAATATCTCGTAAGTGAAGGTACCGTGGAAACATCACGGGGTGGAAGAAGCTACATGGGAACTCGAAAGTGAGATGAACACCAAGTATCCACATCTATTCACAAAAAATCCTTAGTTTGTACAAATTTTAAGGATGAAATTTTTCTAAGGAGGGTAGGTTGTAATACCCTGAATTTTCTATATTTAACTAAATGAAATTTATCATCAAATCAGTGCAATTGGGTGCAAAATGAAACTAGGTTCATTTCAGGGCTAAATTTAGCAAGTTTCAAAACTCTCATTTAGTGACCCTTAAGGACCCAAATCAACTTGAAATGAAGTAAGGTGACATGAACCAACTAATTGGACAATATATTCGAAAATTAGAACAATTGGTCAACGTTAGGATTTTCATTTGCCAAACGCCCTTAATGCCCTTCAAGGGGTCCAAATTAGAAATAATTGTCATTTAGGGTACTTCGAGGAATCGAAATGACCAGAAACGAAACAAGATGACACGAATTAACAAAATAGACATCATATCCAAATATTAAAACAATTGACCAAGATTTGGGTTTTCATTTCATAGTGCCTTCAGTGGGTTCTAAATAAGGAAAGTAAATGGAAGCCAATTTCGCTAAACTATATATCGAAATTCTTAATTTTTTTATGTGATTCCAAAACTATAGGTTATAAATCATAATTCTTTGTGAATAATAAGATATTATTTTTTGTTAAATTTTTGTGAACCCATGAGTGGTAATGAGGTCATCATGACATAAACATACACCCTAACATGTGCAAGTCATATGGGTGAAACATCGTGATCAAATGTACCCTCACCCTACCCAAAACTTCATGAGATGTTCCTTTATTTGAATCTATGTAAAATGATCCTATGTATCGTTTAAATGATTTAGTGCACTCACATAAATGGGGCATCACCCATGATTAGGAATCAAGACAAAATGATCCCATATACCAAAGAGAATAATCAAGTGTGCACCCACATAACCCAAAAACATCCCAACCATGCACATGTGAGTGTGTGCACATGTGAGCAACTAAATTAGAGGTGTTAAATGTCTATTTAGAGCCAAACCCTAGCCGTCCCTTGCTATCCACACAATCAAAATTAGAAGGTTCCAAAATTAGAAGCTTTCCTCCTCTTTTGGCGTCAACTTAAGGGAAGAGACCATGTGTTGCACCAGCCCTCATGTAAGCTTGATTAGAATGTTTCCATGAGGCAACATTCGATTCCTAAGACCATGATCTAGTGTCCTCTCAAGACTGATAACATACTCCCCATTCTTGGTGTCCAAGAATAGAAAATGGGAAAGTTTCCCATATGAGTTGTGTGATGAACATGCTATGAATCCAAATAAGAATATTATATGAGCATGATCTGATCTAACTTGGGACATCCCATAGTGATATTAGCATTAATTCTTCTAAAAATATTCATTGATGTTAATTAAGAAATTTAATGAAGAACCAAATCATGGCTCATAAGAAAATTGGCAAGTTTAGTGATCCTTGTGCAAACTTGCCATATTTCTCTTTTGGTGTTTGGAAACTTTCTCAAAAGTGGGAAGTGCCCATCCTGCCCAAGAGCTGCCCAAGGACGTCCCATATGCTCATGAGGTCCTATATAAATCCCCATAAGTTGCTCACAATCACTCATTCCAAGAACAAGAGAGATCCCTCACAATAGTGCTCTCAAACTTCTTCTTCTTCTTTTCTTTTCGTTTTCTTTTGTGCAAAGGTGAAAGGTTTTTAGTTCCAGCATTTAGAAGCTAGTAGAGAGTTGTTTTATTAGTGTTTGGAAGTATTAAAGGCGTTGGGAGCTTTTCTGGACTTTTGGGAAAATACATTTCAAGGTGGAAGTGATTTCTAGAACACCCCTTTTTCTTATTCGAATTATTAGCATGTTTATTATTTGTATGGCTTTAGAAATCAAAATAGTTTCAGTTTTAGTATTCTAAATTATATTTCAGTTTCAGATTTGATCCTTGTTCAAATTTATGCATTCATAATATTCATGCCATGTTTAATATCATGCTTAGGCTTTGTTTCAAAGTATGATGCATGATTATGGTTGTTTCATGATTTGATTTTCAGATTGTTCATATTCTGAATTTTATTTATCTTAGTTCTACATTCTAAAATTTATTTGATGATTCAAGGATATAAGATTTAACAAAAGAAGATGGTGAAAATAACCACGTACCATTATAGCAAACATGTGGGTTGCTATGTATATTCTTTTCATATGATTAGTTCATATGATATTAAGACCAAAATACTTGGTTGGTGGGTAAGGTCCCTAAGTTCCAAAAGTCTAATAAACTTGGCTAAGAAAAGCTATATTTTACTCTAAGGAGGTACTTTGTTAAGAACATCAGGGGCTTAAAAACCCTTTGGGTCTAAAGTCTCAACTTTAAACAAATGGATGCTTGAAATGCCTAATGTATGCAAGTGTTTGAATTATGAATGTATTATTAGTTTGAATTTGAAAAATGGTTGTTTGAAAAAGATCCACTTAGCTTTGTGCTCACCCCTTCCTCTCTTATTTTTTTAGGAAGTTGATCATGCCACGAATTTTGGTTAAGAGACGTTTTTCTTAATATTTTTGAAAAGTTTTTATGTGGGCATGTTGCCAAGCTTTGATTCCACTGAAATTTTTTTCAATTAAAAGTTATGTACTTTTTTTCCTTTATGAATTAATAAATACTAGTATTTCCTTTATCCCTCACAATGTGGTCTTGTTCAATTAAAGTTGGATTATGTATTCTTAATTTGCATTGAGGCATGGGATAATGGACATAGAAAGTCAAGTGTGCATCACTTGTAAAGTAATATGGACCCAACTCGCCAAATGGTTAAGTCCACTGTCAAAAATAGTGGTTATGTCTAATGCTCAAAGAGTGTGGGGGTTGGGGTGTTACAAGTGGCTGGATCCAAGAGACAAGCAACTAGGATTGTCACGTTCGATGAGACTAAACCACAGGGGTAGAGGGCACAGGTTACCCAGACTAAGCTTAGGTTGGGGTTGTGTTGTCTCTAGAGTTCTAGGATGAGATTACTAGACGAGTCACTGAGCATATCATGAGAGTATTCCCATTGCCACAGATGCAAGCACAGGCGGCACCAGAGCTACAGATATAGGCCCCTCCCTAGGAGCAGATACCAGTACAACAGTTGGCACCCATGACAGAATTTCCAATCTGTTAGAGGGTGTAGGAAGAAATTGAGGATAAGGAGCAGAGGGTGATGCTAATTGAGTTACAAAAATTTTGCCCATCCCAATTTGATGGTACATCTGACAGCATGGTTGCAGATCACTAGCACCGAGGGTTAGATGAACACTTAGATTTGCTAGGGGCTGCAAGACCTCGTAGAGTCATGCTGGCCACACATCAGTTTAAGGGACTAGCTAGGAGTTGGTGGCGGATGCTGAATGCAGATCCAAACACCAGCGTGCGACACATGAACTTGGAAGAATTCAAAGAGATGTTTTACGAGAAATTTTTTTCATAAGCTACACAAGTACAAATGGAGTCTGAGTTCAGTAAGTTGATTCGAAGAGATATGACTGTATTTGAGTATGAGGTCAAGTTCACCGAATTGGCCAAGTTCGCACCTGAACTGATCAGGGACATAAAAATGAAGGCTCATAGGTTTGTAGAAGGCTTGAAAATTGAGATTCGCAAGGTGGTGAACCTAATGGGTTTGAGGGCTTTATAGAGAAGTAATAGAGAAAGCACAGTTGATGGAACAAGAGGTCAACTTCGAACAAAAGCTGATAAAAAAGGGCAAGAGACTGAGCAATGGCCAAGAGTTCCAAGGGAACCAGAAGAAATAGAATTAGAATCCACATTGGTGGCAACAAACCCAAGGCACAGTTGATAAGTAGTAAGCTCGAAGAGAAGGAGCATATTACAACTATGGGCAGAAGGGACATCTTGCAAAGGACTGTCGGAATCAAGGACCACAGAGATAGACTCAAGGGCAGAATAATGGTTAGGGGAAAAATGAAGGTCGACGTGGACAGCGGTAGCAACAATAGAGGCAACCCCAACAGCAGCAACAATAGGACAGACAGAATCAGGCTCGAGTGTTTGCCATTGAGGATGGATAGGCGTAGCTAGCTCTGATTGTCGAAAGCACATTTCTACTATTTAATGTTGTTGTTAAGATCTTGTTTGATTCAGGTGTGAGCAAGTCACTTGTTCAGAAGAACTAGTTAAGAAATTAGAACTAGTGACATCCACACCACGAGAACCATTGTATGTATCCACTCCCATAAGAATTACTATGACTAACTGAAAAACTTGTACATGTGCATTGAGATTTGGAGATAAACTGATAACTACCAACCTTAGAGTGTTAACTTTCAACGATTATGATGTGATACTAGGCATGGACTAGTTAACCCAATACAAAGCTCAAATCGATTACCCAAGATAGAGTGTCACATTAACTCTACCATTTGGTCAACTGCTGAATGTCAAAGGGAATATGCAAAGATTACCCCGAAGCCCTATGACTACTATGCTGCATTGCATATGGCAGAGTGAGGACTTTGTACAAGTTCTAGATGATGATATTAGGTAGTTGAAAGATATTGGGGAGATACCTGTAGTGTGGGAGTATCCCGATGTGTTTCCAGATGATTTACCTGGACTACCATCACACAGACAGGTAGAGTTCAAGATTGAACTACAACTAGGCTAGAATCCTATAGCCATTCTTCTCTACAGAATGGTGCCAGTGGAGTTGATTAAACTTGAGACAAAGTTGGATGAACTCTGTGAGAAGGGATTCATTAGACATAGTTGGATGAACTCAATATAGGCATTTCTAGTTCACAGTGATGCCGTTTGGTTAAATTGTAACACCCTGACCCCTGGGATTTTCAATTGGACTTAACTACAAGGCAGGCAGGGCCAATATTACATTACAAGTACACAACTTGACTTCTTATTCCTTTTATCCCACTCTTCGTTGAGATTTAAGAGTACTTAACCCAAAATTTATATACAAAATTCATTAATACAATTACACAAGAAATAAAAGAAAACTTTCCAAATCATTATTGATTTAATAAAAGAGAGAACATTCCTCAAAACTAATAAAAAAATTTAAATTTATCGGAAGTCTTACATTATAGATATTCAAAATTTGGGCAACATGCCCTTACATTCAAATATAGAAACTTTCTAAACTTAAAACCTATCTAATATCAATGTCTTTATATGATTCAAATCCTTGAAAAATTAAGGAGGAAAGGTGAGCACATAGCCCAATGGATCTTTTTCAAACAACCAAATTATTCATTTAGATTAATAATACATTCAAATTCAAGCATTTGTAAACCATTCGGTATTTCAAATAGTATTCAGTTTATAGTTGTACATTTGATTTAAAGGGTCTTAAAGCCCTTGATGTTCTTTATCAAAATACCTCCCTTGAGTGAAAAGACATTCCTTATGCCATTATTCATTGGACTTAAGGCATAACCAATACTCCAAGTATTTTGGGACATCACCCATGTGAACTAATTACATGTAAAGAACACCCACAATGACCCTCATGTTCTCTGTGATAGTATGTGGTTCTTAATGTCAACATCTTTCATTAAATCTCATACTCATGAGTCATAAATAAAAATAATTTTGGCATATTTAACATATAAACATTCAAAGCATGAAAACAAACACATAGTATGCATCATAGTTTAAATAAACCTAAGCATGCATAATTTAAGTATAGCATGGTTTTATGATCAACTAACATGATATACATGCAAATCTAAAATTTGAATAGTGTTCTTCAAACCTAGATATGCATACTAAATTGAAATCAAACATACATGAACATGTTATTAAACTAAACAAGTAAAATAGAGGTTTGATAATTGACTTCCACCTTAGTTCGCAAAACAGCTTTAAGCCTCTAAAATCTAGTAGAACTCCGTTACTCTAAGACTTTCAAACACTCAAGAACACTCGAGAAGACTCAAGAACAGTTCAAGATTACTCAATAACTAAGAGGATTGCCAAGAAGAGGGCTAGCAAAAATCCAAGAGGGACTAGTATGCTCTTGCTTTAAGACAAGAAAGAATGAAAGCATTAGGGGGGTTTATTTAAGGTTTCAATAAGCACTAGAGGATGGTGTGGGCTGATTTGGTTTCCAATTCCTAGTGTGAGCACGAGATATGAGCTTTATTTGATTTTTTTATTTATGTGTGAACACAAAAAGGATTTAGAATACTTACTAATCTTTGTTTGGACATTAATCTAGGTGTGATATTGTGAGCAAAACAACTTTCCAATATGTTTTGGTAATTGATTCATTTTCTTGTGCACACCAAATCAACAAGATTTGACAACCTTCTATTTTGAAATAGAAAATTCTGATCTTGTTCACTAAGTGTTTAGAAACATTTTTCAGCAACTTCTATTCTTGAATTAGAAACTTCTAATCTTGTTCCTTGAGTATTTAGAAACATTTTTCAACAACTTATATTCTTGAATTAGAAGCTTCTAATCTTGTTCCTAAGGTGTTTAGAAACATTTTTGGGTTCACATAAATTTAAAATAAATTCATATCTCTCATTTGGCCAAGATTTTGGGCCCTTAGCATACACTTTTGGTTTCACATAAACTTAACAAAAATTCATAACTTTCAATTGGCTGTTTTTTTTTTCATTTTCTTACCTAATTTAGATTCCCTTGATGCATACCAAGTAAATGAACTCTTAATTGAGTAAATAAAATGAATTTTGGATGCTTAGACCATTTGAGGTGTTCACTTCACGTCATTTTATTTTATTTCATTTTCGTTATCTTTTCTTGAATTTCACTCCCCTAAGAGGTTTTTGAGCAAGTCTAAAGTTGCTAATTGATTCTAGAAATGAATTGGAATTCATTTATCATTTCATTTCAATTAGTACAAAATTTCAGGGTATTACATTAATTTTATTTTATTCAATTAAACTTTGTACAAATTTTCAAGGTATTACAACCTACCCCCCTTAAAAGTAGTTTTGTCCTTGAAATTTGCACTAATCCATCAAGAGTAGTTTTGTTATGCGATTCTAGCAAAAAGGTCTGGGTACTTAGCTATCATCTCACTTTTCAGCTCTCAAGTGGCCTCTTCTACTCAATATGTTTCTGGAGAACTTTGACTAAGGGAATGTCCTTCGTTCTCAGGCTTTGCACCTTGCCATTGAGGATCCTAAATGCACCTTCTTCATTAGTGGCATTATCTTGGATGTTCACCTCCTCCCAATGGATTATGTGAAAGGGATTGGGTTCATAATTCTTCAGCATTAACATATGGAACACGTTGTGTATTAAGGTCATTCGAATCAGTAGGTCTAATTTGTAGGCGCACTCTCCTATTCTTCTAAGTATGTCGAATGAACCAATGAATCTAGGTGATAACTTCCTTCATATCCAAACTGTTTGTTTCCTTTCTAAGGAACACCTTATCACCAACTTGAAATTCTAGGGGTCTTCTCTTTTTATCAGCATAACTCTTTTGTCTACTCTGCACTGTGGCCAATCTCTTTAGTATTTGTTTTACTTGATTATTCATCTCTTCCACTAGATCTTCCCTAGTAACCATGTGATCTTCAAGTTTAGCTCAATAGGTTGGTGATCTGCAGGACTTCCCATAGAGAGCTTCAATGAAATTGGCTAAGAAAAGCTATATTTCACTCTAGGGAGGTACTTTATTAAGAACATCAATGGCTTAAAAACCCTTTTGGTCTAAAATCTCAACTTTAAACAAAAATGTTGTTTGAAACGCCTAATGATTGCAATTGTTTGAATTATGATTATGTTAAGAGTTTGAATATGAAAGATGGTTGTTTCCATTGGGCTATGTGCTCACTCTTCCTTTCTTATTTTTCAGGAACATGAACCCATGGAGTAGTTGAATATACATAGTGTCTTTGAAAGTTTCTACAGTATTATTTTTTGAGTTTTTAGGGCATGTTGCCCAAAGTTTTTATGCTTTTCTACTAAAAAGTATTTTGAAGACTTTCGCTGTAACCATTAGTTTTTTTTTTTGAAGAGTTTAGTACTTTCAATTTTATTATGAATAAAATAGTTTGAATTTCTTTATCTCTTTTAATTTAACTTGATTTTATTGAAAATTTTGTATTCTTGAATTTTATACAAAGGCACGAGATATTGAAAAGAAAAGAACAAGTGTGTGTTGCTTGTAATGTAGCACCGACCCGACCCGCATTTTTGTTAAGTCCACTGTCAAGAGAACGGTGGCAAATGTACACTGCTTAAAAGATACGGGAATTGGGGTGTTACACATGTTCCCTGTGATAGGCAGTTACTTAGTGAATTGGTTGACCTACTTTTCAAATTCAGAATGGCACAAAATTTGGTACACATGCTATCTACATGTCTAGTGATTTCTTCACCAAAGTTCATCTCAAATTGTCTTCATTTGGTCAGTTAACTAGTCTCCTACGTTTCTGTCTTGTAACATATTGTTCAAAACTACATTTCCTATGGTTTTTCAAGTGTCTATGCATATCCATTGCCCTACTGATTTGAGTCCTTATCATACATATTTTGTATGACTCAGAATCCAGAATATTGGTAATTCAATTCTCATCTCAGAACATTAAACAATCATGGTCATAAGCATTTCTAAATCCACCCTACAACATGGCATCTATCAATTGTTTAAGAATTTTTCTAAGTATCAGAAATCAGCATATAAGTAGGCATTTTGGCATGAACATAAAATTGTGAACACAGAGGCTTAGGGGTTGGGATTTATACCTTTGTGTAATCTCTAGTATGAGATTTAAAATGCCTCAAATTTTAGTTCAAACGGACGTCTCTCGCCCCTTCAAATGATGCTTCAAAGTTACCTTCCAGAATTGTTTCCTGCATCAACTATTGAAACAATTGATGAAACAATCAACTTCATCACTTAAAAAAATGTGGTTAGGGGACGTCAAAATACATGTAATAAGGAAGAAGAGAAGAGGTTTTACCTCAAAAATAGACTTCAAATGGCCCAAGAATCGACACTCTAAAGATTGATTCAACACAATTTTCTTTCTTTTTTGGGTTTCCAACAGTGTTAAGTAGTACTATTCTTGGCCGTTTCACCTTCAATTAATTCTGAGATTCGACCAAATGCTTGTGGGGTATTGTAGAGGGTGTTAAGGGCTTTCCAAAAAGCCCTAGATCACTCAAAACGGAGATCAAATGAAGGAGATACAAGCTTTGGAAGATAGGTAGAAAATTTGGAAAATCTAAAATTTCTTGCTCAAGGTTGGATTTTGTTGCATGTGTGGGGTGTTTGCATGCCAAATAAGGGTGCTACGTGGTCATCCACGTAGCCCTTAAGCTTCCATGCAAGATGACCAGTTGGCACCTCACATTCGCCAGCTCAAGAGGTTGAGATTTGATGGCAATACCAGGGGTCCAAAACTATGAGTAGCCATGGTTTTCTAGCTCAAATTATCCAAAAAAATATAGAAAATTCGGCAAAAAACTGACCAAAAAAGACAAGGAGGGTGATTGGCGCGTGGGCCCGCCTGGGACGTAGGCCGACCCACGCGCCGGTCCACGGTTTGCGCGAGCCTTTGGCTAGCGCGCTTCATGACTATGCACTGGCCATGGGCCCGTGCGCTCAGTCCCGTGAGCCCAAGCTACAATTTGGCCCACACGCATTATCATGATATTGAGAAGAAGTTACTGTAGTAGCCAAAACATAGCATTTTCATTGGATTTTCTGGGGAGGAACGCACGACTACTATAGGAGATTCCACTACCATGGTTATTTCCATGATTTTCCATGATTTACACGCATTATCATCAAATTGTACATCTTTTGCATTGTTATTTCCATGATTTTCCCAAAGTTTATTTTTATTTGAACTATTTTATTTTATTTTATTTAATAATCCAACAAAATATTGGGGTATTACAACCACAGTAGTGTACCGTAATAACTAGAGTCAAGGTTCAGAAACAAAGGAGGAAACAAGTGCAGTATCGCGATAATAGAGATCAATACTGTAGTAATCAGCATGAAAAAAACCTTTCACACATGTTTTTCTCATCTCTTGTTTTCCTATGTTCATGGCATCCTAATACCCTAAACTATAGACCAAGAATCATGCATTAAGACTAGGAAGAATCCTTATGTTTTTCTTTGATCAGCCGAATCTCCCATATGCTCCAAAAGAACCTCCTTGAATCCTTCTAGGGTTTTGTTTTGATGATGGAAGTAAGCCAATACTTAGAAGTTGTTACAGGAAAATCTAATCTCAAGAAGAAGAGGAATAGAACATGGTCAATCATCTAAGGGTTGGTTTTACCTTGTAAAACGTCTAGAAACACTTCCTATTGCTTGAAATCCCCACTGTTATGCAGTCTTTTGTGTTGTTCACCTCTTTCTACTAGGGTTGTGTGGGATGGCTAGGGAATGAAGGAAGGACGAAAAGTTAGGTGGGAGAGGAAGGAAGAAGAAGAGAATCACATGTTTGCACGAAAGGTGAATTAGAAGATGCTTATTCTGGGTTTATATAGAACTAGGGTTAGTTTGGATGGGCTTAGGAATCCTTTGTAGTGTTTCCTTCATAAAATTCTTTCCTAATCCCTTGTCTTTCTGTTATGATATTTTCTTATGCGCAGAGTTTTAGTGTGTGACAGTTTTGACTAAGCTCACATTTTGCGTATGTTTTACGTATTACCGCGATAATGAGAAATAGTACTGTAGTAAGCAGAGCACCTTGTACATGCTGATGATTGACGCATTATTGTCGTAATCTAGGGAAATACCATGCATACATATTTTTGTGTATCATTTCGAGTTTAATAATCCCTTTATAAATTTAGTTGTACATCTTTTACATCATTATTTCCATGGTTTATTTAAGTAATTATTTTATTTCATGTTTATTCGATCTAATTATCAAATAAAATCTTGGGGTATTACAAAAGGAATCACCATTTATGTGTTGCTATCAATGCTTAAAATAGAATGCACATGAATGACAAATACATGTGAATTACATGAATACTTGAGTATTTGCTTGAAATACATTTGTAGACAACAAAATGGGATTATATGATCCATGTAAGAAATAATCATGGTGCAATATGCTTATTGATATTCACATATTGAATATTATGCATCATTTCAATAATATGTTGAATCACAAGACATAAAATAATGATTAACAAGATAATAACTTACTTTAAGGAGAGGTTGGTCTAAGAACAATCGTTGATCATTCATGTGATAACTTCTCACATTGGAGATAGGTGATTGATGACAGGTACGAAAATGATTATACCTCACATATCTTTTTAGTCCATCCAAAAGGCTAACATTCATACGGACACACAACCCTCAACTTTGGTCAAGGGTTTGAGAATCACCTAGGGTTGGCACTCTAACTTGATTGAATAAAACCTATCTTGAAGCTTATATCACCTAACATATTGTAGCATTTACATCTGTGATGTGTTTGTATTTATTGTTAGATTGTTTGTAGATTTGAATGATCCACTAGGCCTCCTCTTCCACTTTTTTAAATGTAGGCACCCAATGAAGGGTCCGAATTTCTCAATTTAAGAATTTACGTTTTCTGCCTTTCATTTATTTCCCTGAACTTATTACAAGATTGTAACGTAATGAACGAGCCATTCATGATGTAATTTTGTCCATTAGAAGGAAAAACCAAAAACTTGATGGGCCCACCTAAACATGGCAACTTTTGAATGAATTGACCATGCCGCATGTTCATGGATCATTTCCCAATTATACATAAATGGTGATGGGGAAATTGATTAGAAATATGTTAAAATGAAAGATCTCTTATTACCTACATAAACTAAGAAAAGAATAAGATACGAGTAAGAATGAAAAGTAACATCTCCCCCTACGGGTCCCTAATCTTACATGAAGTTTTAAATAAACAATTGGAATGATTTTTTCGTTGTGAAGGTGAATATTTTCAAAAAACTCCATATATGTTTTTTAGTTTTAAATAGTTTTAAAGAAATAAGTTGGACTAGAGTTACAGGAACCAGAAGGGGGTGTTACAACAATCATATTAGATTAGGTTCTACAATCATAAGATGACAAAACACATGACTTTGAGATAGCATAGGACTCCACTATGCTATCATGGTGTGGATTGTTTGATTATATTGTGCACGTAATTATATGCTCATGTAGACCCAAATATCCTAAACTTAATGCAAACCAAGGTATTAGACACACATAGATGTATATTCACACACATTGTCACATCACATGTGAATATGAGAGATGAATTATAGAATTGACCATTCCTCAACAAAACCTAGCAGTCAAACAAGTAGGCATCCCAGGTGAATGATAACTTAGAAAATAAAGTCGAGTTCACTTTAGCACTGAGACTGAAGGATGAAGACATACAAATGATATGATTGTGATGAGTGTATTGTGGAAAACAAAGACACTATAATACTAGCAAGTTTAAAGCTTAAGGCAAACTCCTATAATTATCCTTTGGAAGAAGACACATGGTATCCATCTTCTAAGGAGCACCTCCCAAGTCCTGAAAGCATTATTGTAATACCTTGACAATTTTTCAAATTGTTAAGAATAAAAATATACAAGGTCATAAATGAGTATAAAGCATATTAAAAAAAATCTAGGCATAAAATGGTAAATTTGACACCTAGGAGTAAAATGGTCAATTCGAATGGAAAATGAACTATAGAGCAATATTTTGTGAAAGAGTGAATGGTTTTAAGTGCATAAGGTTATTTGGACCAATCGGGGTAGAATAATAATTTTGTCATCAGAAGGCAAAATAATCATTTTACCTAAGACTAGACGCCTATACCATTAAGAAAGCAATATTAAAAATTTGACGAAAGAAAGGAAGTAGAAAGAGGTAAGTTTGATACTTTGATTTCCATTCTCTTCTCTTTTCTTCCTTGACATCTTGAATGGTGTCTATTGAAAGGACTAACCACCCATCGTCCCATCATCATCACGTCCCAAGAGGAAAGGAAGGACACTGCGTTGGAGAACGAATAACAAAGAACCAAATCATTGGGGTATAATCCTACAAACCTTCATTTTTATGCTGATCAATCATTTCTCCATATTAAAACACACTCATAGGAGGTAGAGAAATTAGAAAAAAAGAATATTTTGTATTTGGATTAAACTTAAACAATGAGCTCTCATTTTGTTAATAACCATTAGATAAGCATGTACAGGAGTTTAGATTATTTATCCATATGTGGTTTTGTTATATAATTATTATTTGATTGTATAAAAGTGCATGTGAATGTAGTTTTATCACGTAAAAAAACCCATTAAAAAATTTTATTTTTCTTTTATATGGTTTAGTGTATGCTTGAATAGATTAGAAAACCAAAATCATGAATATTTGGAGGAAAAGAATGATTTTTTACACTTAATGAAAAATTTTAAAAAAAATTATATATATATATAGCATGATAAAAATTCAGGAAATACTAGAAATCATCTTGCTGGAATTTTTATTAAAAACAGAAAACAAAAAAATAATAAATCAGAATTTGGGAAAATAGAGTGTACAAAATTATAAAAATAGTGAATAGGAAAAATAAATGGAGAAAAACACCCAAATAAATTTGGGGGATTAAAATACACTAAAAACTAACCAAAATAATTTTTACAAAATTATTTGAGTAAAAATAAATTTTTTATAAGCAAGAAAGATCTAATTGATAAAATAAAGTGAAAATAGTAAAAAAGTTATATTTATTATATTATTTATAGAAAAAATTTCAGAAAATTAGAATTTAGGAAATTCAATGAAAAAACCAAGTGAAAATAATAAATTTCAGAATTGATAAAAATATATATGTATAAAGTAAAAAGGGGAATAGTAAAGGAAATAATATAAAAACTAATTACAAATATTTTTAGATAAATTATTGACTTGAATTGATGTTAGAAATCAGAAACTTAAATAAAACAAATATAATAATGACATTAGGTCATGATATAAATTAAATATGTACCTAAGGTAAAATAGTAAATAATGAATAAGACAAAATAAATTGAGTAGAAAGAAAAATGAAAAAAACATAAGAAAAATAGCCTATTAAAAGAGAATAAAAATCCACCAATTGTTAATGGAGAATAACCTAAGTAGGTGAAGATCATAAATACTTATAGACTACGAGTATCTAGTTGGATAAATAAACTGGTAAATAGTGCAATAGTCGATTTTATTAAAATAATACATGTATAAATAAATCAGAAAATAAAATATTTAAAAAGAAAAATCAGAAATGAAGCTTGATGGAAAAAAATTTAAATATTAAAAAATAAAAATACTTTCTATCAAAAATACAAAGATACACAAAATAAGGACTTATGTATTATTAATGAAATAAATTTGATAGTCATGCAAAATATGCATGATATCATTAAATCAAATCTAGAAATTTAAATTTAATAATAAAATGGTCAATTAAATCATCATGATATGGTTCATGAATGAAAAAATTATTTTGGCTCAATCCATAAATAAATGGGGACAATAGTGTACAATACACTGAAAATATAAATGATGAATGCACTGAAAATAACGATATAGTGTGGTATATAAATAAAGAGTGAAAAATAAATACTAAATGTAAAAAACATATTTCATAATGAAAGATAAACTTACTAAAAATATTTGTTGATCTGAATTTGGTTAACATCTCGGATAGATCTAGAGCGATGCAGATCTTGAAGCGGTGGGACATCTGAACAAGTGGAGATAACTACTGAGTTTCAAATTATTATTTCAATTTAAATAAATTATTCATGTGTGTATTTAATGTTGTGATTGGATCATTTGGATGAATGCATAATATATATAGCGTGAAATATCCTTGCTTGTATGTATTATCCATATGGGATCAATGATTGAATGTGATGTTACTACTTTGGAATATTGTGAAGATTATTTTGAAAGTTTGTGCTTTCCTTTTCTTTTATGTTGTGAATTTTACTAAGAAAATATTAATAATAATATTAACCACATACCAAGGTGATGACCGGCCGTTACGTGTCATCGTGGGTGTCCCTAACCCAGACTCGGCTTTAGCAGTTTATTTGAGTTTTTAGATTGATACCGCTATCATGACGATGGTAACGGTGAGACAAAACTAAGAGTCATAGAGCTAGTTAGGGTCCTCAATAGGTAACCGACCTTATGGTATTACCTCTAGCTTATAGCCTGGACCACAGGGGAACACCGAGGAGATTCCTTACGGTCTTAATAATAACTCAAGACAACTTGATGTTTGAAACACCTAATGCTTAGAAGTGTGTGACATGTGTGTTTATTTAATTGATGTAATGGTTTGAATATTTGGTTTGATCCACTAGGCTCTTTGAGCTCACCCCACTTCGAACATTTCAAGTCAACAATAGCGTGGAGCAATTGGAGACATTCTCTCAGCCGAGGTTTAATGTCAACGAAGGTTTTAGTTTTATTGGGCATAGCAACCCTATAGATTCCTAGTTAATTTCATTTTGTAAGTAGAATAACAAGAGGTCATTGAGGCCAAATAGTATTTATTTTGTTGAGATGTAAGAGAACTACTTCGTTGATATTTTAACTTCATAGTTGATCTTCTATGTTATCATATTTAATTAATATGTGGTTATATCATCTATTGACTTCATTTTTAAGTGAAGATGTGAAATAGGTTGTCGCAATGCACCTCGTAAAGGTGATGTCACAACCGACAAATAATACCATATACACTGTGTCTATGTATACAATATTATGTCAGCTTCTCTAACATATATTACACAATATCCATAAAAAAATTTCAACAGCCTCCCCTAAAATCATGACTTATTGAAAAGGAACATAATCACCTAATAAACAATTGATTCTTTAACAATTCCATAACAAATAATATTCCACATACATCAACTATAATTCATAACTCATAATCTACAAGTTTTCATATTATTATCTAGTGTAAACAAATTCATGTCCCTCTAAGTGATATTACATATACAATGATAAGTATAATTATACAAAAATATAAGCTTAAAAAAAAACTATGCATGCATACTGAGCATTAACTGAAAAGTATTCTACTTTTCTTGTGTTGGTCGCTTCCCTTTTCTATTTATTTCTGAAATGTGGAAGAAAATAAGTGATCTACAAGATGCCCAATTGATGTTCTTTATCTATGGCATTTAGATGTATTTAAATAACCATGCAGACAATCAAATTAAGTAAAACATTTGAATTCATCATGCAAATTTAAACTATACACATACACATCTAACATAGTGATCATGCAAATTTTTTAATCATACAACATTTAATAAAACACATCCATTAACATAGTGATTATGCAAATTTTCAATCATATAATATTTAATAAAACACATCCACATGCATATCTTCCAAAAATAGAGTCAATCACACTTCATGTTTGGTCCTAACAATAGTGGACAACACCTTTAATTATCACGTACTCCACAATCATTGCGAGGATTATAACATAGAAAAAGGCTGATACTTCTCATGGCTCAGTCCCACATGGATTATCACATAAGAAGTATTATTTTTCATGGCTCAGTCCATCGAAATAACATCGTATTTTAAATATGCTCTAGCAAATCCAAAACACGTTGTCATGTAAATACAATTTCATGAATTTCAAACCAAATGCAACATATATTCATAAAAATAGCATGCTTACATTCAAATCATTTTATATCTACAATGTCATATAAATAACTAAGACAAAGAAATACTCACAAATTACCAACATCTTATTCCATTTAACACGTGTCCCACTTTCAAGTATGATAACCAGTCTCTTCGAAATTTACTGTAGATCCAGTAATATAATCCATCATTTCATTTAATATATATCTTCATGTCCATCAATTATTATTCATTAAAAACAAAAGTTTTGATATAATATTAATGTACCACATAACACCAAAAACAAATATTACTTACCAAAATTACCGTCCAATCAATTTCTAATATCCACTACAAAATTTATGCTCCAATCCACTAAAATTATCCTATCACAATGTCATTTCATATGCACTAATCAAATTTAATTTATTTTTATAAATAATTTCTAACGTATTTATTTCTCATATTTAGTCTTACACATGCGTTAGACCTTACGTATTGATGCGCATGAACACAAATATTTTTAATAACCTTTAAAATTAATTTTTTGCTCATATAAAATATTTTTATAGCAAAAAATAAAATAAGTAGGCTTCTCAATTATATTTTTACTAATTCTTCAAATTTTTATAAATAACTCAATTAATCAATCATTCACCAAAATTCCAATTGGTATCCTGTAACACTCCAACCCCCTAGAAATAGGTTTAAGCTCAACCACAAGGCGAGTTGGGTTCTATGTTACATTTAGAAGTACACAACTTACATCTCAATTATTTTATTCTAATACTTATTGAAATATACTCATAAATATACTTCTGTTGAGTTTAATATTCAACAAGATAATGCAAGTGAATAAAGAAAAACTTCAAATCTTTATTCATTCAAATAAAATAAAAAGATTACATTCTTGAAATCAAATACAAAGATTGAGTACATAACTCTAAAATTCAAAAGTAAAATTTAGCGAAAGTCTTTAATTCAAATTTTGGGGCACTATGCCCTTACAATATAAACTTTATAAAAGGAGACTTTCAAAAACATCCATAGTCTTCATGAAATTTAATTTTCTGAAAAATAGAAGGAAGCGGTTAGCACATAGCCCAGTGGATCATTCATTAAACAACTAAGTTACTAATTCAAACCAAAAGCACATCCAAATTCAATCACTTACAAGCATTAAGTGTTTCAAACAATATCTTGTTAGGGTTGTATATTTGACCAAAAGGGGTTTAAACCCTTGATGTTCTTCATTAAAATACTCCTATTCTAGGATGGAATGACAATTCCTCTTGTCACATTCTATTGAAAATAAGGATCACATGTCTAATTCCAAGTATTTTAAAACGCATCCACACTTAGTGATGTTACTCATATACACTAAGTATATGCAAAGAACATTCATAGCATCACTTAGACTACTATGATGGTGTGTGGTTCTTATCTTCACTTTCTTATGTTTATGATAACATAATCATGAAAGAAATTCAGAATATAAATTTCAGAATTTTAAACAACCAAGAAAGCATGAAAACATCACATAGCATGCTTAAAACATTGAATTAAATCCTAAACATGGATTCTAAGCATGCATGCTCTCATGAGTGATTAAAACATAAAAACATGCTAAACTAAAATTAAAATATGATTAAACATGCTAAAACTAAAATAAAACATGCTAAAAATTAGAATTTAAACAAGCATGAACATGCTAGAAATTTAAAATAGCAAAGTAGAGGTTTAAGAAATTTCCTCCACCTTAATTCAAGTTTTTTGTTGAATCTGGCAAATCTTTCCCTTATCTACCACTTTTAGAACTTCAAGAACTTCTAATCACCAACAAAACTACTTCAAAAACTCTCTAAAATACTGAAATAAGAACTTCTCACACAAGAAAGAAAAGAAAGTGAGGATAGGTGCCAAGAAGAGGTCAAGAACAAGCAAAGAGGGAAGTGTCAACTCTTTGCTTTGGGATGAGAAGGATGAGAGCATGAATGGGTTTATATAGAGTTTCATGAGCACTACAGGAGGTTTGGGCATGCTCACACTAGGAAACCTTTCCATTCCTCTATGGGGACATTTTGAAATGCATAGGTTGAGTGTGCACACGATTTAGAATGTGGGCTGATTTGGTTTCCAATTCCTAGTGTGAACACAAGATATAAGCTTTATTTGATTTCCTATTTATGTGTGAACACAAAAAGGATTTATAATACTTACTATTCTTCGATTGGAAGTTAATCTAAGTGTGATATTGTGAGCAAGGCAACTTTCCAATATGTTTTGGTAATGGATTCATTTTCTTATGCACACCAAATCAACAAGATTTGGCAATCTTCTATTTTGAATTAGAAATTTCTAATCTTTTTCCTAAGGTATTTAGAAACATTTTTCAGCAACTTCTATTCTTAAATTAGAAACTTCTAATTTGGATTATTTGAGATGTTTTTGGTGTGTAGAGCATGGTATATATGATCACATCATAGTGCACATGGAATCATTCATTCATGGTTTCTCAATACTAAGTGGGACATCTATACGGGTAGCATACCTGATCATTTTTATGGCAAATGGGATCATTCTACATGAACTCAAATAAAGGAAACGTCTCATGGAGCTTAGGGTAGGGTGAGGGTACACATGATCATGGTGTTCCACCCATGTAACTTGCACATGCTTAGGGTGGTCGTGACTTCATGAGTTCACAAAAATCAAATAAAAATTAATATCTCCTTATTTACAAAGAATTATGATTTATAACTTATAGTTTTGGAATCACATGAACTGATGCACATTTTAAGGTATGGTTTGGCCCAAGGTGATTTTTCCTCAAAAACTTTTCTTATTTAAGACCCACTAAGGTCACTAGGCAAATGAAAATCCAAATCTTGGCCAATTGTTTTGATTTTTGGATATGTCATTCATTTTGTTAGTTCATGTCATTTCGTTTCATTTTGGGTCATTTCGATCTCCCGAAGTATTCTAAATGCCAATTCTTTCCTAATTTGGACCTCCTGAAGGGTGTTTGGCAAATGAAAACCCTAATCTTGACCAATTGGTCTAATTTTTGGATATGTTGTCCAAGTAGTTGGTTCATGTCACCTTACTTCGTTTCAGATTGTTTTGGGTCCTTACAAGTCACTAAATGAGAGTTTTGGAACCTGTCAAATTTAGCCCTGAAATGAGCCCGATTTCATTTTGCACCCAAATTTTACTGAATAAATGATAAATTCCATTGAATTGAGTACAGAGAATTTAGGGTATTACATATCCAAAATTCATGAATTTTGGTGTCGATGGGTACAAAATTTTGTTCTCTACATTCCTATTGGATCTAATTAAAATTTTATAAAGGTTTAGCATACCCAAAGCCCCCTTAAGGTTATTCAACTTTGAGTATTTATTTTGGTGTCTACAAGATAATTGAATGAAAACTAACTATATATATGTGATCTATGTATCATTAAGAGTGTATTGGTATAATTTTTACTAAATTCTACTCATAGTCAGGTAGTACCCCATTTTTAGGTACTACTATAAAACACTACCTACAATAAAAATTATATCCTTAGGATCGTAGAAGGTGGCTTAATTACCATTTTCGTAATAAGAATTAGGAAAAATGGCTTACCTGTGCATCAAATCCGTCAAAAATTTGAATTTTCCTTTTAGTTTTCCTCTTTCCCTTTTTCCCAATTCTTTGGTTCTGGTCTTTGAAATGCTTATTCTAGGATTTGAAGAAATGAGAGAAAGAGCCATTATGTTCACTTATATCTTATAAATACAAACCATCCCACTTACTTTGTATGTATGTTTATCACTCAAAATTATTCAACTGCCCCTCGTCACACCTCACACTCACAATCACTTCTCCGAACCGTACCCATCCACTATATACATTTATATTGCCAATTAGAATTTCTCCGCCACCCGTCATCCTAACCACACACCATATGCATATAGATACTCAAATACACCATCCCATGCACATATATATATATATTCTTTCCACTCATCTTTTATAACTATTCATATTAATAAATATTAATTTTTAAGTGGAATACCACTTTATTTTTTTTTTATGCAATAATTATTTTTAATAAATAATTTTATTTAAATTAATCTATACACGTAACGTCTATTTTTAATACAAGTGTGGAGTTAACACGTATGTACATGCACATTTTGTACAAATATATGTATTTATACACATTTACCTTTATTTACATTAATTTATTTTTTAAATTAAAATATGGAGTGTACTAGAGAGAGTATTAGGAATGCCCTACCCCCAAGTGACTCTAATGAGTTCTTTATGTATAGTGAACAAATGGTTGATGAGCCACTTTAATTAATGCTGTATTAATTCATTAGATTGCATTTAATGATGAACGAGGGTAATATCAACATTATACCCTCAGAGATGGTCATAGAGAGGCAGAGTGTTACAAACTTGGTATTAGAGCTCAGTTAATAGATAAACTGGGCAAGTGTTTATGCTATAGATCAATAGAGGAACTTTGTAGCAATGTTATTGAGTCTATATGTCTAGGAAAAGAGAACATAGATAAAGACTTGGGTGTTGCCAAGGTGGCATAGTGGATCAAATAAAATATTTAGGACATGGGTTAGAGTTTAAAATATGTGAAAATGAAACATTTGTTTGGTTACGACTCGAGATCAAGATGATCCTGTATCTCTAGTTTTTACGAGGTATGTGACACGTAAGAACCATGGTTATGGAGGAATCCTAGACTCAAGGATTGACGGGCCATATTTGTTGAATGTCAGTGACTTTGAAAGAGCTTATTTCTCGATGCTTAGCTGGTATGGGACGATTAAATAAAGTGGGGCTTAGGATGCCTTAGTCATTGAGACATTTGCAAAATTGTTTGAGTGTGGCGAAACCCTTGAGTGGAAGCCTATATTCCTGGCCAAGAGTTGTATGGGATGTTCAACCTTGGGGGCATGGATGGAAGCTTAAAAAAGAATGCTAGCATCAAATATATACTTGGTTGAATGATTGTTGCATGTTCTCTGATATTACTTTATGAATATCATCATGTGAGACCAAAAATCCTGTACATAGAAAACATATGAGGATTTGAAAAACCTCAAACAAAACTTAAAAGAATGAATTGATAGCCCACTAAACAAATTGATAACCTAGAAACATAAATCTAGAGTCATGATAACACAAATGATATGTAAACAAAGGGCAATCTTTATAACAATAGTGATACGATTTATGAATAGAAATAAGGGAAATAGCTATTGTCACAAGTTTAGAAAAACATTTTGCATCTCGATGTTAAGAAAACCAATTTTGTGTACACCAAAAAAATTGATTTAAAAAGAGATTATAATTTCTTAGTGTATATTGGAAAGTTTTCATCATGATATTGCACTAAATTATTGGATACTAAAATAAGTTTTGACTTGTAGATAATGGTAATGTAACACCCCAACCCTTGAGAATTTCAACTAGATCTATTCGTAAAGCGGGCTAGGCCAGTGTTACACTACAAATACACAACTTGTCTTTCTAATTCCTTTATCCCAATTCTTATTGAACATTATGAGCGCACATCCCAATTTATTTAATTTAATTCAATAAGACGACCCCAACTCCCGAGGTTTCAATTAGATCTATTTACAAGGCAGGCTAGGCCAGTGTTACATTACAAGTACACAACTTGCCTTTCTAATTCCTTTATCCCAATTCTTATTGAACATTATGAGCACACTTAATTTAATTCAATAAGACAACACAAAGAGATAAAGAACCTTTTCTTTATTCATTATTTAAATTAAATGAGAAAAGTACATAATTTGAATTTAAACAATTAAAAGAAAGAGAGTACCTAACTTTAAAATAGAAACTATTTTAACATAAGTCTAACTTATTCAAAATTTGGATTACAAGTCCTTACATCAAAATAAACATAGAAACTTTCTAAAAACTAGCATCCTACGTCTTTAGCATGCATCACAATGTGTTTAATTTCTTGAAAAGATAAGAGAAGAAGGGTGAGCACATAGCCCAATGGATATTTTTCAAATAACCAAATTCCTAATTTAGATTAACAACACATTCAAATTCAAGTACTTGTAAATCATTAAGTGCTTCAAACAATATTTTGTTCATAGTTGTGAATTTGACTGAAAGGGTTTCAAAGCCCTTGATGTTCTTTATCAAGATACCTCCCTTGAGTGAAAGGCATTCCTTATGCCAAGTTTCATTAGACTTAGGGCCTAACCCATATTTTAAGTTGTTTGGGACGTCACCCATGTTAACTAATCACATGTAAAGACACCCATAGTGACCCTCATATTCACTGTGACAATACGTGATTCTTAATCTCAACATCTTTCATTAAATCTTATACTCATGAATCATAAATAAAATAATTTCAGCATGTTTAACACATAAAGATTCAAAGCATGAAAACAAAGAACCTAAACATGCATAATCTAAGCATAGCATGGTTTCATGATCAACTAACATGACGTACATGCAAATCTGAAATTTAAATCATGTTCTTCAAACCTAAATATGCATACTAAACTGAAATCAAGCATACACAAACATGGTATTAAATTAAACAAGTAAAATAGAGGTTTGAGAAATCACTTCCACCTCTATTACGAGCTTGGTTGAAATCCAACAAAATTTCACCTCTTCAACATGTCTCGCACTCAAAGACAACTCAAGAACACTCAATTAGACACCAAAGCACTCAAGAATAGTTCAAGGTTATTCAAGAACTAAGGGGTTTGCCAAGAAGAAGGCTAGAAAAAGTAAAGAGGACTTGTCAACTCTTGCTTTAAGATGAGGGGAATGAGAGTACGAGAGGGGTTTATATAGAGTTTCAAGAGTGTAAGGGGGATGGTTTGGCGTGTGCTCACAAGACAATTTTCCTTTACACATAAGAGGATGATTTTGCATGGTTTGGGAAAGTGTATCTTTCCAATTCCCTAAGGAGAGCATGGTTTGGCAAGTGTGCAAGATATGATTTCCATTTCATGTATGTGCACAAGATATTTGATTTCCTAATTATGTGTGAGCACAAAAAGGATTTAGAATATTTTGTGCACATACATGAAATGGAAACCATATCTTGATTACTAATCTTTGTTTGGATGTTAATCTAGGTGTGATATTGTGAGCAAGACAACTTTCTAATATATTTCGGTACTTGATTTCTTTGCTTGTGCACACCAAATCAACAAGATTTGGCAAGCTTCTATTTTGAAATAGAAACTTCTAATCTTGTTCCTTGGGTATTTATAAACATTTCTCAGGAACTTCTATTCTTGAATTAGAAACTTCTAATATTGTTCCTAAGGTATTTAGAAACATTTTTTAGCAACTTCTATTCTTGAATTAGAAACTTCTAATCTTGTTCCTAAGGTGTTTAAAAACATTTTTCAACAACTTCTATTCTTGAATTAAAAACTTCTAATCTTGTTCCTAAGATGTTTAGAAACATTTTTTTTCGTGTTTTCTCATTGAAACTTTCCATTCTATTAGGGTGAGCACAAGAGATGACGGCTAGGGTTTGTGCTCATGGGACATTTTTTGTGTGCACATAGCTTGGGTGCACATGATCATTTGTTGTGTGTGCATGAGATCATTCTTTTAGGGTTTCTAAACAAGCATGGACGGTTTACTTGTGTATATAGGGTGTGGTGTGCATGATCAAAGTATGCTCATCCATGTGACTTACACGTGTTTAGGGGTACTCATACATTTTTGGGTTCATATGAATTTAAAATAAATTCATATCTTTCATTTGGCTAGGATTTTAGGCCCTTAGCACACACTTTTGAGTTCACATGAATTTAATAAAAATTCATATCTTTCAATTCAATAAGTTTTTTTTCCATTTTCTTTCCTAATTTAGATTCCCTTGAAGCATACCAAGTAAATAGACTCTTGATTGGGCAAATGAAATAAATCTTGGATGCCTAGGCTATTCGAGGTGTTCATTTTATTTCATTTCATTTCGTATCTTTTTCTTAAATTTCACTCCGCTAAGAGGTTTTTGAGCAAATTTGGACTTGCTAATGGATTGTAGAAATGAATTGGTCTTTATTTATTATTTCATTTCATTTAGTATAATTTTCAGGGTATTATAGGCAAGAAACAGAAGAAACGCGATGAGGTAAGATAACACTGATGAGTCTCGTCAAAGGGATGAGAAGGCACCTGTGGCAGTAGCAAATCTAGTTGGGGCAATTTTATTGCCAGAGATGATGGCAGAGATCAACCAACACGTAGTAGAGCAAGTCATGAGGTGTAACACCCCAACCCCATATCATTAAGCATTGGACGCATCCACCATTTTTCTTGACAGTGGACTAAACCAAACGGCGGGCCGGGCCGGTGTTACATTACAAGCGATGCACACTTAACTTTCTATTTCAGTCATTTCATGTCTTGATCATATTTAATCGTGCATAACTTAAAATTAAGAATTTAAATAAGGCAATAGTATAAGAATTAACTGAAATTCAAAAACTCAATTAATTAAATAAAATTGAGTACATAATTTAAAAAAATTACAGCGGAAGTCTTAAAACTTGGCAACATGCCCTTACATAAAAATTAAAAACTTTTTAAATAGAAAGAACCTAACTAATATCCATGATCTTCATGAAATTTAATTCCTTGAAAAAAAAAAAGGAAGGGTGAGCACACAGCCCAGTAGATCTTTCTAACATTTAAATCATTATTTCAATTCAAACAAACCAAGCATGTCAAAAACTTTTGTACATTAGGCGATTCAAACAATTTCTTGTTTTGGTTGACATTCAGACC
>JAJIYU010002273.1:0-31025 GCA_030144865.1 Tinospora cordifolia | reverse complement strand
TGGTGGGATAATTCAATCCCACCAAAAATGGTGGGATTGAGTTATCCTATCAACATAGGATAACTCATGTGGGCCCGGATAAATTTTTATCCTATCCTATGTAGCACCTAACGTAGGATAGGATAAAAAATTATCCTATTCTATCCCAATCCCCCCTACCAAACATGGCCTTAGGGATGAGGATATCCAGAGGAAACAGGAGTTGACTCAAGCTCTGTAGATCATTGGCGATAGGATTGAAAAGTTTGAGGGTACGATAGGTGATAAGGAGGACAGGGATACACTTCTTTAGCAAATAATTACCATTGATAACATAATCAATAGGCAAGCTAGTTAAAATGCTTGGATAAAATGGGCCAAGGAAGAAGATACCAATTCTAAATTCTTTCATTGAGTGCTTTCTCTTAGAAGGGTCAAAGCGTGCATCTCTAAAATTGCTAATAATAGAGGGACTCTTTTAAAAAAGGAGGACATAAAAAACCAGATTATTTGCTTTTACCCTTCCATTTTTATAGAGGAAAAACATATCCAGTGGGCCATCGATGGCATTGATTGGAATGTCAGAACGAATGGCTAGAAAGGCCGTTCACTGAGGAACAGGTGAGGGAGGCGATATTCACTAGTGACGACGAAGAAGCCCCCCTTTTACCAAACAAACTGGTCCATTCTTAAACAGGATATCATGCAAACTGTGGAGGATTTCCATTCTACAGGTAGTATTAAAAAGTTTACTAATGAGACACATATTCATCTGGTTCCCAAAAAAAGCCACCCAGAAAAAGTTGGAGACTTGTCCTACCATCGACTATAAGTGAGAATCAGGTGGCATTTGTGAATAACAGACAAATAATAGATGCCATTTTGATTGCGAATGTAACAGTTGAGGAGTATAGGAAAAACGAGAAGGAGGGTCTCATATTAAAGGTTGATTTTGCAAAAACCTATGACTCAGTTAGGTGGAGTTTCTTGAATTCTGTGATGAAGAAGAAAGGAATTGGGGAAAAATGGAGAACATAGATCCTGGCTTGCTTGAAAACAGTTAACTATTCGATTTTTATAAATGAAAAACCAAGGGGAGAGTTTAATGGCTTTAAAGGATTAAGGCAAGGCGACCCACTTTCTCCCTTTCTTTACACTCTAACAGCTGATACAGTGACAAGGTTCCTACAAAGAGCTAAAGAAGTTGGAAAACTAGAAGGGATGAAGATAGGAAAGGATAAAGTGAGTATAACTCACTTGTTATTTGGAGATGATTGCCTCATATTCATGGAAAACACGGAGAAGGACATCAAGATGATCAAAGAAGCGCTCCATGCTTTCAGCTTTCTAATGGGGATGAAAATCAGTGGGAAGAAAAGTTAGATGATAGGTATTAATACCAATCAGAGAGAGATAAAGGAAAAAGCAGAGGAGATCCAAGTCACAATAGGGGAATGACCAATTCAATATTTAGGGTTGCTTCTTGGGGGGAACCCAAACAACACCGGTTTTTGGGAAAACATGATCCAAACCATAAAAAGGAGGGCAACAGGATGGAAACAAAGTTATCTATTTAGAGGGGGAAGACTTTGCTCATCAAGACCATCATGGAGGCTATCCCCACATATTATATGTTAGTTTTCAAGATGCCCAAGAAAGTGGCTAAGATAATTGAGAAGTGCATGAGAAACTTTTTGTGGAAGAGAGAAGAGGAGGGAAGAAGACAAAATCTTGTAAAATGGGAACATATATGTAAAGAAGTGCACTAAGGAGAGCTAGGAGTGGGAGGATTAATCAAAGGAACATAGCCTTGAGGGGTAAATGGCTATGAAGAATGTATGAAAGGCCAAATGACATGTGGGCAAAAGTGGTTAAGAGCATACATGGATCAAAGTCTTGTGGAAAAGAAGCTGGATTAAACTGGAGGAGCAGCCACAGCTCACCTTGGAAGGACATATGCAACATATATGGCAAATTTAAGGAAACATAACATGGGAGGTAGGACAAGGAAACAGAGTGGACTTTTGGGGGAACGTTTGGTGCAGCACAAAAGAATTAAAGAAGTATCCAAATGCTTTTAGATTAACAAGGACAAAAGAAGGGGCAGTTTTAGAATCTAAGACATGTTTGTGGAGGAGAATAGAACACATTGGGGATGGAACCTTCATATGAGTAGGAATATTTGGGAGGGGCAGATTGAAGAAATTAGTGATATGACTAATTTGCTTTAAGAAGCTCATCCAAGGAATAGGAAAAGGGAGGACAAACTAGTTTGGAAGGAAGAAGGAAGTAAAATGTTTTTAGTTAGATCATTCATGAGAGAGTTCTAAATAGAAATAGCTCTAGAAACCCTGAAGTTCCGGTTGATTTTATTTGGACCGCGAGAGTTCTCATGAAAGCAAAAATTTTAGTGTGGCTTGTTAGTTTAAATAAGTTAAATATAATAGAAAATCTCCAAAAGCGGTTCCCTAACTATGTCCTTAACCCATCAATTTGTATATTATGCAGAAATAGCATGGAAACAAGCTCCCACATTTTTCAGAATTGTAGAATGATGAAACAGATATGGAGCAGATGGTTGAGTAAATGTGAAGATTGTGCCCCACTTGATGATCAGAACATGCTCCAAATCCCAGAGAGTGTGAGGAGCAGAAGATTTCAACAATACTGGAAGATAATCTTTTTTGTAGTTTGGTACAACCTATGGGAGGAGAGGAACACAAGATTATTCCTAGATAGGTTTAAGTCACAAAGCCTTGTATGGGAGAGATCTAATATTTTGTTTGCAACTTGGATCTCAAGTTCAAAATTACGGAAAGGGTACCATTTTCGGGAATGGTTATGTAAGGGCAATGAAATTTTGCATGTGATGTAATTTGCTTGGTTTTGTATTGATGTTGTGATATCTCATCCGACATCAAATATTTATATAATTAATACAATAGTTTCTGTTTAAAAAAAAAAAAAGATGGAGACTTTCGCCCAATTAGTTTGGTCACTAGTCTATACAAAATCATCTCCAGGATACTAGTTCAGAGACTAAGAGAGGTGATACAAGATATGGTGGCAGAAAATTAGATGAGATTTGTCAAACATCGACACATCTTTGATGCTGTTTTGATTGCTAAAGAGGCAGTTGAGGACTGTAGATCGAGACATAAGGATGGTTTAGTGGTAAATATCGACTTTTCCAAAGCTTATGACTCGATTAGGTGGAAATATCTCCTCTATGTCCTGAAGAAGAAAGGCTTTGGGGATAAATGGAGGCGCTGGATTAAAGGGTGCATCTCTTTAGTTTTATATTCAAATATTATAAATGGTAGACTGTGGGGGATGATCCAAGCCTCAAGAGGACTGAGGTAGGCGGACCCCTTGTCCCCGTTTCTCTGTATTCTCGTTGCAGACAGCTTGTATGAAATTCTGTAGAAGGCTATAGCACATGGTGTGAAAGGCTTTGAGGTGGGCAACAGGAAAGTTCCCTTAACCCATATATTGTATGCAAATGACACTTTATTTTTTCTAAAAAATTAGCCGAGGAGTTGGCATCTGCTACTTCAGACGCTGCAAAGTTTTTCCTTCATTTTTGGGCTGAAAATCAATTTTCATAAGAGTCAAGTGGTGAGAATTCATCTCCAAGATAGGGAGCTGCAACAGGTTGTCAAGGAATTAGGCATGCCAGCAAGCTCTTGGCCTCCCCCTAGGAGGAAATCACATAAAACAATCATTTTGAGAATCAGTTATATGGACAGTAAAAAAAGGATAGAAGGATGGAGGGGCTTATATCTGTCTAGAGGAGGTTGGCTCCTTCTCATTAAAGCTGTACTAGAGGCTCTCCCAACCTACTACATGTCGATCTTCCAAATGCTTACTGTTGTGCAAAAGGAGATTGAGAGAAGCGTAAGACGATTCTTCTGGAAAGTTGAAAATTTAGACAAAGCACAGATATTGGTCAAATGGTTGCAGGTTAGCCAATTGACAAATAACGGGGGCCTCGGGGTGGGGATATTGAAATTCGAAAACCTCGCTTTAGTTGCAAAATGGTTGTGGAGGTTCCCCATGACCCAGGGGCTTCTTTGGGGAAAAATCATTAGTAGCATCCACGAAATATCTGCGAATAGTATGCAAACGGGGATGCACTATTGAGCTTCCCGTAGATCACCCTAGAAATTCATACACTCTATATACCCGCAGTTACTTAGCAGCATTCAATGGAAGGTGGGCAATGGGAAGCGCATCAGGGTTTGGGAAGATGTTTGGTGCGCACAACGACCTCTTAAAGCAGTATACCCAAGGTTCTTCCAGCTAGTCTTGTGGCCTTCTATTACTCTGTTTCAGTCACGAGGTGACAACAACGATAACAAAAGTAACCTAGTTGCATGGAATTTGTGGTTTAGAAGAGCCTTAAAGATGATGAAATAGAAGACTTAGCAACTGTACTTCAATGTCTAGACACCATTCAGTTAGGCGCTCAAGAGGATATTTGGCAATGGACTCAAGAGGATTCTGGGGTATTCTCCACTGCTTCAGCATATTTTGCGTGCTCTGCAGCTCAAGCTATGCCTAGAGAGGATAGATTTGAGCCAATTTGGAAGGCGAAGATGCCCCTTAGAATTAAAATTTTGGCTTGGTTAATAACTTTAGGACGTTTAAATTGTGGTGTACAGCTTCAGAAAAAACATCCTAAGTCATGTTTATTGCCTTCTTGGTGTTGCCTTTGCAGAGCTGCGGCGGATGATGCTGGTCACATTTTCTGGGACTGCAAGGTTTTGAAAGTGGTGTGGGCTTCGTGGCAGCACAACCTCCCTGTAGTAGTGAGATGCACTGATTGTACTAGTAGGATTTCTTGCTCTCCCCTCATGCTGGCGATAGTGAAGAAATATTGGTTTTTGACACATTTTGCGATAGGATTGCTATTTGGGAAGGCAAAAATCAATGTATTTTTCGGCATAAGAGGGTCATTGTAAATTGCATTTTGGATAGATCTGTTTTTATGTTTGCTTCTTGGGTTTATTATTTCAAATTAGGATTGGGATATTTTCTTGGAGAATGAATGTTAAAATGGCGTGATATTTTGTATTTCCTCATGTAATAACTGTTGGCTTTTTGGACTTCTCGTCCACTATTAATATATAGTCTACTTATTGTTTCCTTAAAAAAAAAAATAAAATCAATGGGAGTGTTAGGAGGTCAATGGCCTTTGAAAGACCTACGGTTGATGCTAGGAGGAAACCCAAGTAAGATTTTCTTCTAGGAACAGATTATATAGATGGTAGGGAGAAGGTTAGAATTATCAAGGTGAGGTTGGTTTCTCCTACTGAAAATGATACTAGAAGCTATACCCACCTATTTTATGTGTATATTTAAGATGCTGGAAAAGGCAGATAAGCAAATTGAAGGGGATGATGAGGACATTTTTATGGAAGAATGATGAAGGAAGGGAAGAGAGTAACCTGTTAACGTGGATGCAAGTCAGTAAATCAGGGGAAAAAGGAGGCTTGGATATAGGGAACATACTTAATAGAAATAAGGCTTTCGCAGGGAAGTGGCTATGATCTTTCTATAATAACAAAGATATTCTATGGGCAAGAACTATTAAAAGCATTCACGAATTAATAAGTAAAAATGTCACTAAGGCTGCTATTCACTGGAGGGCACTTTGTAGGAGGTCGTGGAAGTTCATTAATTCCATCTACCCACAGTTTTGACATCATGTAAAATGGCAGTAGGCGATGGGAAAGTTATTAAATTCTGGGAGGATCAATGGTGTGACCCTCACCTATTTGGTATTCAATTCCTAATAATCTATAGAAGTTCGACTCTTCGTGAAGGAACCATTGCTTTATTCCATACAGGTGGAGGACGGCAAACCAGTACCAGCAAGGACGAGATCTGAAACTTCAAAGGAATTTGGGAGGTAGTGAAGCACAAGAAGCCATACAACTGCTGCAGCTATTTGAAGGTGTAATGCCAATGAATAGGGAGGATAGGAAAATCTGAATGGCAGACTCCTTGGGACCTAAATCTTTTATTAAATGCTTATGTTCAGGCAAACCTGTCCACTCAAATGACTTCTGGAAAGTCCCCAAACTCATATAATCTACCACAATTCCTGCCAAAGCGGAAATCTTGGGCTAGCTGATCAGCCTAAGGAGATTCAAACAGTGTAGAAATGCTAAAAGGGAAGAATCCTAATTTGCATCTTTCCTCTTCTTGGTGCTATGCGTGCTGGAAGTGAATGAGGACCTCCAGCACGTGTTTGGCAGCTGAGCATTCACATAGATCATTTGGTGGAGATGCAGTAACACCTGCAGAAGAAAGCCTTTTAGCAATGCTACCAACTGTTAGGAAGTCAACAGTAGGAAAATACTGGAAGGGTATCCTATTCACAGTACTAAATGCGGAACGGGAGGAATGCAATACGAGAGTGTTCCAAGATAAATTCTGAATAGTTGATTAGACCTGGCAGCAGTCTGTTACTTTGTTTGCCACATGGATGACTCACTTAGAAATGAGGAAAAGGATATAAGTTTGGGCAGTGGCTCTTGAATTGGCATAACTTTTTGTATGAGATGTTGGGGAGTAGTTTGTAATACAAGAGGAATATCTCATTGCACAAAGTTGTCTCAATGAACATTATCTTGTTTCTATCTGAAAAAAAAAACCAGGAAAAACTTCCTGAAATACAATTATCCATGTTCTCATCCTATACATTTTGAGCCAAATCCGAACAATCTTCAGCTTGGAGGAAACATCGCTGCATCATTTACTTCAATTTCATGATTTTGCCGATGTTGAGAATTGCTCAAGTGTAGGAGGTCACCCTTAAACTTGCCAAGGACAACCTACTTTCTATTTGCCTCTCCAAACCCAAGTCTTACTCCACATGCAATTCTTATTTGTCCATTAACACATACAAGTTCTTGTTCTGAACATCCTTCATGATCATAGATAGAAGTCTTTTGGTAACCATGTTTACTGGAGTCAACTATAAGCTCCAGAATTTGATGGAAAGGAGAATTAGATTTTGAGTATAATTAATATATGTCAAACACCATGAAGTGTAATGGCACATCCATAAAAAATCTGGTAAACTCCTCCCCCCGACTTGGGTGATACAATTGGCATTTTGAAAGCATTACCAAAATGGTATTCAAAATGCCAAAAAAGGTGGCTTGATTCATTAAAAGGCATATGAGGAATTTTTTGTGGAAAAATGAAAAGGATAACAAAGGCCAAAACTTAGTGAAATGAGAGCAAGTGTGCAAAGAAATTCATCAAGGAGGTTTGGGTATAGGTGGGATGTTAAAGAGAAATATTGCTTTAAAGGGCAAATGGTTGTGGTGTATGCTGGATGTCATGTGGGCTAAGGTAGTTAAAAGCATAGATGGTTCGAAGGTTTATGGGAAGGAAGTAGGATTGAATTGGCGAAGCAATTGTAGATCACCATGGAAGGACATATACAACATATTCAAGCCGCACATTATCTGAAAAGTGGGAAATGGGGAGAAGGTTGATTTTTGGAGTGATGTTTGATGCGGCACGGAGAAGCTAAAGAGTATGTTCCCCAACATATATCGGATATCTAACATGCAAGAAGCTCCTATATTGGATTTTTGAATATGCAGCACAGTGGAAGACAAGACTCATTGGGGATGAAATCTGCATCTGTTTAGAAATATCAGAGACGGGCAAATGGAAGAACTAAGCGAGTTGTTGCATACATTACAAAGGCTCCAACTAGGCGATATAAATGGGGAGGACTGTCCAATACGGAGTGGAGAGCCATATAAAAAATTCTTAGTTCGATCTTTCATGGCCACTTTGAGTGTGGATTACACAAGCCAAATGGCTATTCTAGTTGACTTCATTTGGAAGACCAAAGTTCCTACGAAAGCGTGCATTTAGCTTAGGTAATTAGCCTCAATAAGCTAAATACAACAGAAAACCTTCAAAAACGCCTCTCCAATCACACTCTGGATTCATCTTTATGTTTGCTATGCAGGAATAGTTCGGAGACAACAAATTACATATTCAAGGACTGCAGCATGGTGCAGCAAGTTTGGGGCAGATGGACACATAGATACACAAACACGACTCCCCCTCCAGCGTCTTCTTTTTTTCAAATGCCGGAGACTATTCTAGATTCAAAAACTCAACATTACTGGAGGATCATCGCGCTTGCTTTGTGGTATAGCGTCTGGGTGGAAAGGAACACAAGACTTTTTTTGGATAAAGACGAATTGGAACAACTTTTATGGGAAAGATCCAATGCTTTGTTTGCTACATGGGTATCTACAACAAAATTGGGAAAGGGTTATCATTTTGGGGAATGGTTATGTATTGGGGAGAACGTTATATAATCCTTGTAATTTTGTTTTATAATTTCTGTTTATTGCCCAGATATCTTATCGGGCTTCTTTTTCTATATTAATATAATAGTTTTTGTTATGAAAAAAAAAGTTGGCATTTGGTTTTTATTTTGGCTACTCTCTTTTTCCTCTTCTACTTTACCAAAGTCTTAGATTTGTTTTCAATCTGGTATAAAAGCACGTGAAATTCTTCAATCCTCTAAGGTGCATGCTAGTCGATATTGGATGTGACTGTTTTTACAATGGTTTTTCCCTTGATTTTGGGTTCATCCACATATATCTTTGAGTTGTGGGTGTTGATCTTTATTGTCCTTCTCTTTATGGAATTTAAGTTATTTGAGAGTTTGGGTGTACTTTTGTTCCAACAATTTGGTATCAAAGCTATGATTTGGGTTGTCCTTCAATTGAGTCATTAAGTTGAAAATGTAGACATGTCAAAACATTCATCCCATTTCGAGATGTAACCTAGAAATTATTAACAACATTTTATAAAATGATTTTGACCTGAAATGCAAATATCATAATAGTTCTTGAGATGATTTAATTGCTTTGTTTGGTACTCTTTACATTGTAACATTCAGGTTTGTTCAATTGTGTTATTGTCTGCGACAAAAATAAGAGATATACCTATTATTCTTTTTAGTTTGGGCTACATATATAACCTTGATCCAGCCCAACTTAGATTGTGTCACAAATTTTAGACCCAATCTTACCCAACCCAACTCGACCCAAAAGGCTCATGTTGGTTGAGTCAATGGGGTTCGGTAGTGGTAACACCTTGTAGTTGGGACTTGGGGTGTGAACAATTAGCCTATCAAAAAATATTGCAAGAATTGGATACAAAACAAAACAAATTAGGCAAATGGGTTCAAATAATCAAATAAGGATATTGATGGTGATTGCGCCCAATGTTGTCAAGGTTTCACTAGATGTCTAGCCCTGTTGTGCACCTAGGCATTTTGTAATTCTTTTAGAGGACTTGAAAAAAATTATTTTACACCTTTTTTTCATAAGAAAAATTATTTTTTTTTTGAAAAGGATAAGAAAAATTATTTTACACCTTAAATTAATAAAAATTAATTTATATTATTTATTTTAATATATTATATATTTTTTTTGGGAGGAATAATAACATATTTTCTTTGTTACACACACACACATACACATATGGAATGAGGAACCAATATATAAATGTACAACTCTTTAGGGTCTCTAGGTAATTATTTCAAGGTCTGTCTTAAACTTGCTTATGCCTTGCCTTGCCTTGCCTTGCCTTATAATGGTTTAGCGCCTAGCCCTGCCTTTTTAACGACATTGATAGTTTGAGTTAAAATGCTATTGTGATTAGCAATGGTTTTGTTCTTAAGTCATTTATCAGTTGCATGGTAAGGAAAAGATGGGTGATACTTTGTGCCTTCCATTCCTTTTTAAAGTATGGCTGCAATTCTTTTGTTTGAGCCAAAACCAAAGATGTCAATATCTACTAGCTAAGAAAGAGCCAAAGAGGGCATCCGATTTCAATGTTGAAGACATTCTTAATCAAGTAGAACAACAAGAATCTAAATCCTCTAAAAAATAACAATAAGTCTCTTGGCAATATTTGCAAACGCTAAAGTAAGAGATTTTTTGGTCTCTTCTAGCTTTGCTATTGCTACTCTTGTTCTTTTTCTTACTCTCTTACAGTGAATGCATGCTATGTTTTCTTAATCATGTAGGAGTAATGAAATTTGATGTGTCTTGAACTATTATTAGATAATGAATTCTTTCTCTGATATATATTTTTATATTATCACGGATCATGAATGTATGATTGAATAATGAATAATGAATGTCTTATTTGTTTATGTCTGTACATTTGATATTCTCGAGCCCTGATACCTCATCAGGCTCTTTTTATTAATATCTATATATATGTCTCTTTTCAAAAAAAAAAAATGTCTTATTTGTTTATTTATGATTGAATAATGAATTTATTATTATTGTTGTTGTTGTTGTTGTGGTTGTTATTGTGATTGTTGTTGTTGTTGTTGTTGTTGGTGTTATTATTATTATTATTATTATTATTATTATTATTATTATTATGGGTTTTAAAACTTAACAATTTAAGTATCGAATTGCATATATATAATTCTTTTTAGGATTTTTAAACAATTGATTAATTATCCTAGGACCATGAAATAAATATATTTTTATGGCCTTGGAGCCTTCTGGGCCTACCTGGATAGGACAAATTATCAAGACATTGCCTAGGTACTTAATGGCTACTATGATTGCAATAAGAAGCATCAAGTCAAGCATTGTGTCTTTCAGGGTTCATGCGAGGAATCCATTACCCTAATAGTAATTTTGTTGTATAATCAACTTATCTTTCTATGTTGCTTAATTGTATTGCACATTCCATACTGTTTTGCTTATATTTACCTAGTTACATCTTTTTGGAGCTCATCCTACACAATAACTAAATTCTTAATTTGTGAATTTAATAATTTCTTTATGGCCTTTCTTTGACTAGTTCGATATAATCATAAAAGAAAAACAACTTTGTGATGCTAACTAAGGAGTTGTTTTGATGAAACTAAGGCACATGTAAAACACAATGGTGTGTCTGGATGATGAATACTGTTGATTGCTTTATGTTTTAGTCCTTTAAGTAACATGTTCGAAATCCAATTCTAACCTTCATCGTGATGATGGTCTTGTGAATTGTGTTCCTCCTGCTCCTATGAAAAAGAATCTCTTCGGTTTTAACTGTACTTGCCTTTGTTTATTACAAACTGAACTTTCTTCGGGCTTAAATGAGAAAGCGGTCTTTCATTTTAAAATAAACCTGATTTAATTATTAATTAATATGCTAATGTGTTTTATCCAGGTCAAAGAGCACTTGGAAATATTTGCAAGCTTGAAGGGTGTTGAGGAACACTTGCTGGAACAAACAGTGAATGACATGGTTGATGAAGTGGGCCTCTACTTATTATGTGCATACAGAGTTTGCATTAACTTCTGAATTTAGTGTTATTTAGGACTTTTGAAAGTTGATGGTTTCTGTGTTTTGTATTTTGTTTTCTCTGTGTTCAGTCTAAATGCTACTACGAATTTTTACATTATGCTTCTTTTTCATTACTAATAATGCTAATTTTTCTTGTTTTATTGATGCATTCTTCGTTGGAACATTGTATTTATGCTGTCTGTCCTTAATATGTACCATCATTCTTCATTTGAACATTGTATTGTGCACCTATTTATAATTTTGTTTTCCTCTCACACATGTTTTGCCCTCAAAATTAGGTATTCTATTCTATCATTTGCAATAAGGAATATTTGAAGGCAAGAACTGCAGACAACAAATTGCAGCACAGAGGTGTTCAGGATATTTTTTAGGGTTTCAACATAAGGAAAAAAGAAGACAATCAATAAGAGAAGAGGTTATTTATTCTATGAAAGCCTCTTGGAAAGTTATTGCTTTATTTTTTCGAAACTAAAAAGGAAAAGTAGTCAATTCTTCTCCTCGCAGTGGGAGTTGAATTGCCGCCATCAAATGTAGTGAGACTATCTTTGTTCACTATGAGAGACAAGAGCTCTTGTGTGCATCTATGTTTGGACTGAACTTCTCGTCATAGTGGAAGCATTAGCTCCTACGCGCATTGAACTTGGACTTCAAACAATGTGAGAACCTAATTCTTCTTCTTCTTCTCCTTTTGACGCCTTGTCGAGGTTTGTTGAGGGTCCTGGACATCCACCTGTTTCAATCGGGTTTTATCCTCCAATGGGAAGGAGTGACATCCTTTAGCCACTGTTGGATTGCGAATAGATCCAAGGGCCATTTTCTTTTCTTTAATAAGTTGTGCAGCCTCCATAGTAGAGCCTAAACTTATGAGTTTTAAGCTTTGAATTTTTTCTTGAATGTTAGGATCGAGATCTTTAAGAAAAGTGCTTTCAGCCATCCACCATGTTCATTGACATCAATTTGAAGTCTCGACAGTTAGTGGTGCTACTTTGTTGTATAAATGGAAATTGTTCACATTTGACTGCCAGTTTGCGAAGATCTAAAACACTAAATCCGACCAATTGGTGGCTGGCGTTTGAGCATCTCGTCAATGGAACCATGCCTAGGCTTCCTACTCAAAAAATAATTCAATTTAATTTCGACAGCCTTAATTCAATTTGAATCATGTCAAAAAATAATTCCACTTGCAAGATCCATATCTCTGGTTTTTCACCATGAAAGATTGTCATCTCCAACTGTCATTGTGACATGCCAAACATACTCATCGGCGAATGTAGCAACCTAAGCTGGAGCATAGTTGGATCAACGTTCTCCATCATGACTCCCATGATCATGATTTCGACAGTCATAGGAGCTATACTTGAACTCTTTCCTCCATCATCCAACTTTGATTTTCCTGTTGGCAATGATTGTGACAAAGATTGAATGTGCAAGATTAGTCTCCTCCGTGGATTTCATCTTTTGCACCATGTTGTGTACTATTAGCTTAATTGTTTTTTTCCAATATATGCATTCGTTGAGTTCAAGCTTCTTGTCTTCCATCTCCTTTTCTCTAAATACTCTATTATACCTCTCCTTCCATAATGCATGCTCTATTGTAAAAGGATGCATTTCTAGTAATGTTTTAATGGAGAGCTTCTCAGGTGTTCTGAAACTTCAAACATGTGCACTACTTTCGGGGCTTTCATCTTATCATCTTTCTTCCTATCACATTTCCCTTCTTATCCTTTGCACACTTCCTTCAATCCTTCGTTGTTTTATGTCTTTAAAAAATGTGTGTAATGTCTTGACCTGCATCCCTACGTAAGTAACACCATGAAGGTAGTGCAGTTATGTGTGGATGCCCTTTTTGGACGTTATTAGTTGTATTTAGTCTCCTTAACCATACCAACCATCCCAACATCTTGACCTTGGTAGGTACTTTAGCCTTCCATATGAAGGATGAAGTTTGGAAGATTGGAGTATGTTGTTATGACAACAAGAAAGAATAGTGTAATTTGATAGTATATCTTCTTGCTGATGTTAGGGAGAGGTGAGGTTATCCGATTTTAGGAGGATGTTTGGTGGGGCATCGACGCTTTGTCAGTGTTGTATCCCAGACTATATAGATTGTCTTCTAGTCAGAATTGGCCCATCTCTATGTTTTTTGCTCCTCAGTCTGTCTTTGCGACACTATGTCTTGAGCTTCATTTGAGGTCTTCCGGAGGCCCAAGGCATGAGGAGGAAGAGCTTTCCTTAGAACTTTGCCAAGAGAGTATTTTATGCTGGACAAGGAGGACATGATTGTTTGGATTACAGAAAGTTTAGGGAGTTTTCCTCTAAATCTTTTTTTTTTTTCCTCCTTGATTGAGAATCTCTCCACTCTTCCTTCCCCATTTGTAAGGAGCTTTGGAAGGTTTTGGTTCCTTCCAAAGTTAAATTTTTGGCTTGGTTAGTGCTTAGGAAGAAGGTGAATATGAGGAATATGATCCAAAAGAGGTTTCATAGGCTCTTTTTGTCCCCCTTCTGCTACTTTTTATGCAAGGTAGATGGGGAGTTCGTGGAGCATGTGTTCGGTCATTGCTCTTTCACCTCCTTTGTTTGGAGAGGTGGAAAAGACACTCCCCTTTTATCCCGGGGTTGGTGATGCAAGAGTCCTAAGATTATGTTTGTCCTTAGTGGGAGGAGGCTGATAGTAGGTGGAGGGCTCAGTGGATGGTGGCTTGTCTGGTGGTGGTATGGTGTTTGTGGAAAGAGAGAAACGCTCGGATCTTCAAAGACGAGTTTAGTCTCCATATTGACATTTGACAAGAATGTCAGTCTCTTGCTTCTTTTTGGATCAGTAATGGTCTTCTTTCGTTGGGGTATTATATAGTGGATTGGTTAAAAGGGTGGGGTAATATTCTATATGCGAGTGAGGCTTTGCAATTGTGTTGTGTTCTTGGGTGGGGCCTTCCCTGTTTGTATTTTTTAACCTTTACGAATAAAATCTGTTGTCTCTTTAAAAAAATAGTATATCTTCTTGCGAAATTACCCATCCCAACCCATTTGTCATCCTGATTTTGGAGGTTGATCTATTCCAGCATTTGGAGTAGAATCTCCATTTGTTGTGTATTATTTTCTGTTAGGTTCCTTGAAAGATGCAGGTTCCAACGGTTTCTTCCTCTACTATTTTGGCTATACCTATATAAAATTCACTGATAGGAGTCTTTCAGCCTAGCAAGATCTTGTGTAATTGCTCTTGAAATGTTGTATTAGCACACCATTTGCGCGCTTGGGATTTAATTGTTTTTCCATTTCCTACCTTCCACCTCACTGGCTGTGTGAATGCATCTTTTAGAGAGTTGATGAATTCCATGGTGCCTTTTGTGTCACTTTATTTAGATTTGCTCTTGTTTCCCATTTCTCCACTTCTCCATGTATACATCCAATCACCTTTGCCCATATGGCCTGTGGCTCCTGTATTTTCCACAGCCATTTTCCAGCTAGTGCCTTGTTTCTTAGCGGCAGGTTCCCCTGCCCCAAGGCTTTAATGTTCTATATCCCTTGCCACTTGTGGCCATCCCACTAAGGAGTACGACTTCTCTTTGTCCTCCTTTTTCAAAGAAATTTCTCATTATTCTTTCTATTTTCACCTACTATCTTTACTAAAATCTTGAATGTAGGCATGAAATACGTGGGCAAGGCCTCCAATACTAATTTAAGCATTAATAATGTACCCCTCCTGAATCGTAAACTTCTTTTCCGTCATTCTGTCCGCTTCGCAATTTTTTGTTTCATCAAATCCCAAAATGATTTCTTTCTTGGGTTCCCCCCAATGACATTCCCAAGTACTTGATGAGCCATTTTCCTTTAATCATTGCTATCTTTCTTGCAACTGCTTCTATTCTTTGATCTGCTATGTTCATCCCCTGTGGATGGCTTTTATCTAAGCTCACCTTTAAACTTGACAGTTCATAAATCTCTTATATCCTATCTTTCTAAACTTGACAATTCATCCCCTGCAGATGGCTTTTGCAAGAACAGTTTAAACCTTGGGCTTTGTTACCCAGCTGGTGTATCTTTTGTAGGAAGGATGGCGATCATATAATCAATTGTTTTTGGAATGCGATTTCTTGAAAAAGGTGTGGCAAAAGTGAGCAAAAACATTAGGGTCCCTCACAATAACTAAAATTATTGATTGTGGATAGAGAATTTTGATACTGCTTGATACTGAAAGAATCTTCTTACAAATGAATTTTCGAAAATGCCTTTCTTTTCTAGAAACCACTTCAGTTCTTGGTGTCAAAACAAAATATGATGTGATGTGTGGTATAAGAATGGATAATCTATTCCCCCCCTTTTTTCCAAAAAATGCTCTTGGAGATTGTATAATGCTTACTCTCAAACTTAATGTAGGTGGTTTATCCTTGATTTCTTTGTGATGGTCTTTTCCTGAAACTAATGTTTATCCAAAGAAGCTACGGATTATTGGCAAATTTTGGTTTTTGTGGTGGTTTGGGGTTTATGGAAAGAGTGAAAGAATAGAATATTTGATGATAAGATGGTGTCTTTTGAAGGGTTTTTGGGACAAATTGTTTTATCTTGCTTCTCTTTGGATTAGTTGTTGTCAATTGTCTAAAGGTTATTCTTTGGGTGACTGGCCTTAAATGGTGGTCTCCTATTTTATGTAGTTTGTGAGGGTTGTTATTTTTCTGGTTGGGGTTGTACTTGATGTGTATAGTGCTCCCACTAAATTAATGTAATTATTCCATTTGTTGTTGAAAATTATTCGTAATAATTTAGTCATGAGTGTTATAATTAATTAATTATGAGTCTTGAACATTCATAATGATATATATATTTTTTTTAGTTTTCAGCAATTTTCAGTCTATGCATAGAAAAGTTCTCGATAGTGCTACTTTCTTAAGAAATGCTGTCATTATTAGTATTTTTTTTTTCTTGTTAGGTTCTTTTCCCATATTTAGTCTTATTAGAACTATCTCTGAGTCATCCACTGATTTTGTAATGGTTTGGCAAAAGATGCTGTTATTGTCGCTTATTCTCTTGATTGATTTGACACTGGCAGTTGTTTTTCTTTTTCTTTTTTTTTTTGGGTTTTTTTTCTTTTTGTATCCTAATCATGCATTAAACAGGTGTGTCTCATAGATAAAATTAACACAGTAGTTGGCGCTCTTTCTGGTGGAATGAGGAGGAAGTTGTCCCTTGCAATTGCACTTATTGGAAATAGTAAGGTGTAACATAAATCTGACTGCTTGTTTTTAATCTTATGGATTATTGATAGAATATTTATAAGTAGTTCTGTTTTTCTTTTTAGGTTATAATTCTTGATGAGCCTACTAGTGGAATGGACCCTTATTCAATGCGTTCAACATGGCAATTAATTAAGAAGATCAGGAAGGGTAGAATTATACTATTAACAACACATTCCATGGATGAGGCTGAAGCCCTTGGGGATCGCATAGCAATCATGGCCAGTGGTTCATTGAGATGTTGTGGAAGGTTTTTAACTATCCCCTTTATTGGTTAGATATGCAATTTGAAATGCAAATAGTTAAAGGGCTGATTTTCTTTATACTCTTCCATTTTCTATGTCAAAGAGAGGCTTGCTAGATGTCTTTTGACATGCTATTGGCTATTCCATGTTTTCTTACTACATAAAACTCAAGGCAGATTACACGAATAAAATTTTAATTAACCTTATGAATTTGTTGAAATTGTGTGAATAAGTTAAGCTTCTTTTTACCTTTTGTCTTCCTTGGACTTGGTGTTATATTGTGGATTCACGATTTTGTATATGCCCCAGGTCTTCTGTTTATTTTGGAATAGTAGAACAAAATCATCTTCATGTCTATGGCCTTCCTAGGTTGTTCTATCAATTCAATCTGGTTTCTTTTTTGGTAGAGACCTTGATTTTACACTGGTAGATTATATAGTGCAGTCATGGTTCTCATAAATCCCAATTTTGGGACTCTTATTGTCTTTTTTTTTTCCTTGAAAAGGAAACATATTTCATTAAAGCTCAAAAATGGAAGTGAAATGTTTCCATACATTACGTTACACTCTTACTTCTGCATCTGGTCATTTACGTCATTCACGACAACTAGGGGTGTAATCGGGTCAGGTCAGGTCGTGTTTTAGCCCATAATCCCACGTAACCTGATTAGGTCGGGTTGCACTGTGCTAGACCTGATGCAACCCGACCTCCCCTTTTATGTGGGGCCAACCTGACTGACTCGATGTCGGGTTAGTTTGGGTTGGGTTGAACAAAATTCTTTTATTAATATGTATAAAAAAATCATACGATATGATTTGAGAATGACGATGGCTCTGCTATTTGATTTGTCAACCCTAATAGTCTGCAAAATATCTTTAAAATTTCGATTATGGCCATCCAATATCTGCAAATGAGATGTGGAAAATGTGTATGTTCTCCTTTCCCAGTTTGAAACCTTCAACCACCTTCTTTTGGATTGCTTTCTTAATCAAGCTTGACAATTTATCAGTCACCAAGGTGTAAAGGAATGGGGACAACGAGTCCTCCTTTCTCAGTTCCCTATTGTTGTTTATTTACCCCTGGTCTCCCATTTATTAGGATTGAGTAGTTGGCTGTACGTAGACAACCCTTTGTCCATTTCCTCTGTCTTTCTCCAAAACCTTTCTTCTTCATCACCTCATCGAAAAAATCCCAACTAACCGAGTCATAGGCCTTTTGCAAAGCCCACCTTCAGTAAGAGAGTTTTCCTCTTCGCGACCTTGTAATGTTCTACTATTTCATTTGCAATTAGAATTGCTTCTGTTATTTGTCTCTCCTTCACAAAGTCCATTTGTATTTCATCCACTGTTTGGTGTAGAATTTCTCTCATCTTATTTGCTAAAATCTTAGCTTTAATAGACCTAAAGTCCATTTGTATTACATACTTGTAGTAAGATTGATAGACCTAAAGTCCTCCACTTTCAATGAAGTTACTTTCTTTGGGGTTGAACATATATATGTTTCATTCATAACTCTATTGATTATCCCATCCTCACAAAACTGTTGGCATACTTTCGAGATATCCTAATTAACTATTTTCCTACTTTTTTGATAAAATTTCATTGTAAAGCCATCAAACCTTTGAGTGTTGTCACCATCACTGTCAAATACTAATTTCTTCTCCCTCAAAAGCCCTTCTTAACTATTCCATGCTTCCTCAAGATATTGCCTTCTAGTCCATCAATCAATTTTCAACCTCATCCTTGGCTTCCTATTGTATGATCTTTTGAAATATTTCAGAATAATATCCCATATTTTCTCAGGCTCCTCTACAATTTCATTCTCTCAATCCTTAATCCTTGTCATATATATATATATATAGGTGGACTTATGGGTATAGTAGGAGAAATGGGTGGCGGAGATGGGATGAGGATGACCAAATGTGCCTCATTTGGTGGAGGCTGTTGTCTCTCCTCCCCTTCTACTTCTTCTCCATTGCTTTCTTCCATTTTACTCCCTTTCCAGTCATCAACTTCTTTCTACTTTGAACTTTTCTCAAATTGTGCCTTTGGCACAACCTCCTCTATCTTGTCTTCCTCGAATGCATACCCAAATCTTTATCTGTGTGCTCCCTCTTGTCCATCGAGTCTAATTTCCAATGATTGGTTGCCCATTTGTCATTATCTCCTCTTGGGTTCGTGTGCCTCCCTTCTTTTCTTCTTTTGTACGTCTTCAACTACTTTTTCTCCCTTGGTGAGCTTGCATGACTAACAGGCCCAAACTTTGCCTTTTTCTGCATTTGAGCCTCCTGAGCTTTTGATTTTTTTTTTCATTGGTTCTTTTCGGGTCTTCATTTTTTTTGGATGTTCATTCTCTGCCCAACTGAAGTGGGTGAACTGCAGATGACATATATTTCTTGTCTTATGTTCTTCTAAGGGCAAGCCATGTGTCGAACACCTTGCTTGCCTTTTGTCTATCCATCCTTGACATCATTAGCTACTTGTCCTATATGTCCTTGATTTCTGCCAATCACCGTTGCCATCCTTCTCAACTACCACCACCCCTTGCTTCGATCTCTAACTTGTCAATCACCTATTGCTATCATCATCTCGAGCTTTCTCTCCTAGGAGCTCCTCAACAAAAAAGTTTTGCGTTTGCTCTTGATGCTCCCCTCTTCTCTGTGAATTAGACCTATCATCGAATTTTCCACCGTTCTTTCTCTAGATCAAAAAGCCATAGCTCTATTATGCCATCATCTTTATTGACCTCCATGAAAGCTTGTTAAAACTAGTTTCATTTTCCCTCACCTTCAACCATCTCCATGTTTTTGCCCTTCACTGTCTCCCCTACTATGTTTAGCAGCCGTCCATACTACTTGGCAATCTTCACCATCATCTCTTATAATAACCCAAATCTCTAGAATGAGAACAAACCAACAAAAAAAAGGTGGTCCACACAAGGACCGCGGTCTTGCGATGTGCGGGACCAAATCACAGGACCGTGGTCCCATGGGTGAAGACCGCAGTCCTGAGATGCATTTTCAAAAATTCGAAAAGCTCCGTGAAGACTGCGGTCCTGCGATTAGGGGCATGCCAAAGACCGTGGTCCTGGCTCTTGTGACTGCGGTCCTGTGATTGGAAAACTGAAGTGAAAACTGCGCAAACCCAAATTCAACCCTATTTATATATATATATATATACCTAGTGCGTCGAAATCCTAATCACTCATTCTACACCGCTGCTCGTCCTCTCCACAGGTGCACTGTTCTCACACGGTGGTTCATCGTTTTCATAGGAAAACTTAAGTGTGCCGACGAAACCCTATTCATCCCTCTTCTTCCCACGTTTGTTCTAAAGTGAAGTCACCAAGTCCCAATCCCTTCTAAGTACCCTACGGGAGTCAAGAGGAGGAAGATTGTAGCAATACTTCCAATGGTGACGCATTAGAGGTAAGACGCTAGTTTTCGACCTAAAACAGTATTACGAATTATTCCCACCACGACGTTAGAGGTTTAACTGTTATATTTCACTTATGACAGACATTAATCGCATTACAACCTTCCGGTGCAATGAGTGTGAAGGAAACAAGGTAGAACGTCTTGCTGTTAGCCATGATTCGTGTCTAGTTATTTAATCTTAACAAATCGTAGCAAGTTAACAACAGATCAGTGATGAGTGCTTTCTTTTGGCATACCAGTCACAGGTAAGACCATAAGGTATTCCGAAGTGATTAATGAAAAAAAGAACAATTAATAGAAAGGTATAAAGTATTGTTACCCACTGTAATACATATTTGTGAACCTTAGATTTAAGATGTAAGAGTCTCCATTACGAAAGAAATGGAAACACACACAGGATGCGATTTTCAGAATACCTTGTCACTATCTTAGCGCTGCACATAGCACACTGCGAGAATGACTTCGTTTCATCGCAGTAACACGGAGAGTACCACGGTGACACGATGAACAATCAGTTGTCGGACTTTTGCACATGAAATTGTAACTACAATAGTAATTGACGGTTACAACTTATTCGAGTATTGCATATCTCGTAGGTTGAGAAATTGTAACCATTGAGACGACAACTAGAACACGAGAAGCGATTTAACAGGTGGAATTGACTTTCTGAACTCTTTAGTATTATCTTGGTTTAAATATTGAACATAATTGCGTGTTTATTGTTAATTATTGTTTAGAAGCATGTTAGGAATGTGTGTGATTCTTGTGAACGCCCGTTTGTCTTTTATGTAGGTTTATAGCATGCCATACCTTGTACGAATGTTCAATACATTTAGAATCTATGCTATGCATGCCATGTGATGAATAGTCTGATTAATGTGATTAAGAGCATTATAACTTGTCTATTTATATCCATGATTATTTGTATTAGATATTTGAAATGTGGATATGCTTGTGATCATTAATCAAAGATGATAAAAAGAATTAACTACGTACTAGCACGGTGATGCAGATATTGTGGTAGTATTTTGGCATCATTGTGGGTATTCCTAGCCCTAGACGAGTCTTTGTCTGAAATGAGACTGAGAGTCTAAGTGAGACTTCACTCCCTTGTTTGATGATTGAGTGAGATACTAATCCTGAGATAGGGTTTCGGAGTATGTAGCAGGCCTTGGGCGTTACATTGAGTACTCCGAACCTAAGTTGGAGTGCTAACGGAGAATTCTTTTCGGTCTTAACATTAACTTAAACAATTGGATTATTGAAACGCCTAATGTTTTACAAGTGCTTGCGTGTTTGTATTTTGAACATTAGAATACTCAAAATGTTTTTGTGTAAGATTCACTGGGCTCTTGAGCTCACCCTAACTAATCTATTTTTTAGGTAACCACTGAAGATACTTGTTCGCAGGCAAGTAATTGGCTTCCATTGGAGTAGTTTGATACAATCCACTGTTGGGGTTGTTTAGTAGGAGGATGTTACTTTTGCTTTCGGTTGTAGGGCTTGAGACCGACATTTCATTTATGTTTAGTCGTGTTGTTTATCGACTTCGACCATGAGGCCAAACATTTGGTTATTGAATCATTTTGAACTTAGGCCACAGGGTTCGTGTATTTTATTTATTTCAACTTTTATGAGTTTAATCATCATATGGTTAATTTTTAGTTAACATGTCATCCCGATGTTTAATTTTGTGTAAAGTTCATCATTTATGTTTCCGCACTTTGATATGTTGTTGAGATGGTGTGAAGAAAGAGCACAATAGTAATGGTCCCGATCTTCGAATATCAATGGTGGGAATGACTGCACCTTGTGATTAATTTCGTCTTGAGGTGAGAGACAAAGACACCCAGTCAACGGCGTGTGCAACGGTGTTTGGGGGCTGGAGTGTTACAAAGGTGGTATGAGAGCTCAATCAGTAGCTCGCTGGGGAGCTCAGTCAGTAGCTTGCTGGGAAAGAGTTCAGTTAGTAACTCGTCGAAAAAAGTCCAGACTGAGGCCAAAGGTGTTACCAGTCTAGTGACACGCTCACATAGAGCTTAGTTAATAGCTCAGTTAGTTCATCAGTCAGTGGCTTAGTCAGTAAGTCATTGGGCTAAAGTCAACAAAGAAAGAGATGCCGTGCAACTTCTCTCAAAAAGGTACACTCTTACCATTAGAATTTCGTCCCCCAATCTACGATCCCTCTCACCTTCTCCCCTTTTTTCTCCTACTTTGAGAACAAGGGGGCGGTAATATGCGAAAAATTACGAGAGAAAAAGGTCATGAGGGTGAGGTGGGGAGGAACAAGGAGTTCGTGGAGAGGAAGAATGGAGTTACAAAGCGAAGCGTAAAGAGGTGCAAGAGGAGTTATGTCAAATGAAGAAATTTTTGGATGCAATGAACTTGGACCTAATCCTTTTGAGTGAGGAAGGTCAATGACTGGTGACTTGAGAAGGGGCCTTGAAGTGAGAAATATTCGGGGTAGCGGGTTGTTGGATAAAATGAGAACTATTAGAAAATCGTTTGGTGAAGCAAACTAGGATATTATGGCGTTACAAGAAATAAAGAAGGAGAAGGTGACTTAGGAGCTGGTCAAGAAGTTGTGGAGCCTTCATTATGTGGATTGATCCTTGCTTCCAGCAATATTGGCCTTAGGGGGTATCTTAATAATGTGGGACCCTGGAAGGGTGAAGGTAATTTAAAAATTACAGGCCATGTACTCAATGTTGATTAAAATTAAAAAAAAAGGATAATGAAGAATGGTGGTTCTCCACAATCAATGGTCCTTGCTCAATGGAGGAAAGAGCTTTCCTCTGGGAGGAAAGAGCAGGCTTTCCACCATCTTAAGTGCTCCTTGGTGTATTGGAGGTGATTTCAATACTATTTGCCTCCTAATCCCCACATCCCTTTCATTGGTATTCATCCCATGCCTGCTTCTAATCACGCTGCCCCACAACTGGTCTTGCTCCCTTGGAAACCTCCACAACCATTTTTCGGTCAAAGCTTTATTCTTAGCTATTATTTTACCTATCCCAAGACCTCCTAATTCCTTCCGTAATTGCACTTATTTCTATTCCACTAGTTGAACCCCATGACCTCCTTCCATCCCATTTCACAAAAAATTTCTCATCAAATCCTCAATCTGTTTGGCTTCTCTCATTGGGATTTTAAACATTGACAGGAAATATGTAGGTAAAGCACCCAACACAGATTTGGACAATGTAAGCCTGCCCCCTTTCGAAAGGCAAGCTCTCTTCCAACCTTTCAGTCTCTTGGCCACCTTTGTTACCACTAGCTCCCAAAATGTTTTGGACCCAGGCTTGTCTCCTAAAGGCATCCCTTAATACTTTAATGGCCACTCCCCTGGTCACACCCAATCCTCAATGCAATCCTTGTCATCAATTCACCACATGTAGATACCCCGACAATGCACATTTTGGACATGTTAACTCGCATTCTTGAACACCAGCAAAAGCTTTGAACTATTTTGAATGTGTTTTCAATATTTCCGTCCTCCCCATCCAAAAATAGAAGAGTATCATGAGCAAACTGTAGGTGAGAGACATCTACTCTCTCCTTCCCTACCACAAAATCCCGAATTTTGTTGACCTCTTGCCCCTTATCCAACGTTCGCCCCATTACATCTACTACTAATGTAAATAAGAATGGGGACAATGGGTTTCCTTGTCTTAGACCCCTCACTGCTTCAATTTTGCCTCTACGGCTTCCGTTAATGAATAGGGAGTATGTGATTGACTTCAAACATCCTTGGATCTACCTCCTCCTCGTTTTTTCAAACTCCTTATTTTCTAGAACATAATCAAGAAAATTCCAATCTACTTGATCATAAGCTTTTTTAATGTTGAGCTTAACCACCAAATCTTTCTTTTTCTTTAGTATGTATTCTTGCACTACCTCGTTCGCCACTAGCACCGGATTCGTGATTTGTCAACCTTGGACAAAAGCAATTTGATTTTCAAAAATTATACCCCTCATTACTCCTTTGATTCTATTTGCTAGCACCTTTGCAATGATTTTGTATAGGCTTGTAGTAAGACTGATGGGATGGAAATCTTTAACCCTCCTTACCGCATTCTTCTGCAGAATCAAACAAATATATGTCTCATTAGTGCTTTTGTTTACCATCCCAGATCTATGAAACTCCTCCATCACCTTCATTAAATCTTTTTTCACAATCTCCTAGCTCTTTTGGTAAAATATCATAGGGAACCCATCAGGCCCAGGAGCCTCATTACAATCACAATAAAAAACTGCCAATCCTACCTCTTCTTCCGAAAACATACTTCCAAATTCCTACTTTTCTCCATGGCAATCAGAGACCAATTCAACCGTTTAACCCCCCAACCCGTTTTTGTTTTGTGCCAAACACCTCCGCAAAATGTCCTACAATGTGCTCCACTATTTTTTCCTTTTGCTCAATCGCCTCTCCATGTTCCCCTTCTATCTTAGAGATAGCATTTGCAATCTTCCTTCCATTTAGGATCAGGTGAAATAGTCTTGAATTAGCATCCCCTTCCTTTAACCATTTTATTCTCGACTTTATCCATTCACCCTGTTCCATTTGTTTGTTCAAATGCCATAGTTCTCCCTTTTTTTTTCCCACCTCTCACTCCTTCTCTCCTCATCCCACCGGCTACTTCCCTTCAATCGATCAATATCTCAAATGCACCTCGCCAAGGCCTTCCTCCTTCTTTCTCAACTCCCAAAACTGATACTACTCAAGCGTAGCATTCGTTCTTCACTGTTATATGCTTTTGCATAAATTTAAACCCTCCCATCCCCCTATTTCATATGAGTTCCACCACCCATGAAGCTTCTCCCCAAAATTTGGGTGGTAAACCATTGCCCCATCAAATCTTGTTGGGCTAGGACCACATATGGGCGTACTTGTGCAAAGGAAAATTGGCCAATGGTTTGAGACTGGTCTATCTCCAAGTTCTTGTCTGCAGTATGGGAATATATCGGCCCATCCATCTCCAAGTAAAAACCTATCAAGTCCCTTCTTCCATTCAACCATGTGAATGTGCCATTAATGAGAGGAGGGTCATGGAGACCCAGCTCTCTTATCAAACAATCAAAATCCCTCATATTTCTTGCAACTCCCACTATTTTTTTTCGAAACAATGCGCACCACATTAAAATCTCTCCTTACATACCGTCTGTCTTCACATTATATGCTTAATGCCTTTAATTCATCCCAAAATAGATCCTGACCTTGTTTACCACTAGGGCCATAAACACGTGACAGCCACTACTACTCCCCACTCAGCTGTCTAACTTTGATCGTTATAGAAAAATTCCCTATGAGTTCTTGCATCATAGTACATCTCCTAGTCTCCCAAGCCAATACCAGATCGCCCGTTGACCCATTTTTTGGCAAGAACACCCAATCCTTATCTTAGATTGCCACAGAGCCCCTATTAACCCCCGCCCAATCTTATTTTTCTTCACTTCTTGGAGAATGACAATATCTGGATTACTTTTACCAATGGTTGTTTTTATCATTCTTCACTTATCCCTCACAACACAACCTCAAATATTTTAAGAAAGAATTTTGATTGCATCTATAATTCCCTCTTCCTACCTCTGCTTCACCAGCCTCATGAATTACTCCAGCCCCTTCCCCCTCAACTCCCATTCTCTCTCCAATTCAATCATCACTACATTGATTTTCTATAAGAAATCTTTCACTTCTTCTTTGTTTAGAGACTCAATCAACCTGTTGAAAACCCCTGAATTCTACCCCTTGTGGCTGTCTCCTGCACATTTTGTACTCTTCCGACTACTCTCCACCATATTCATCAAGTTACGTTCTACAGAAGGAGATATGGTATTGTGTATTCTTCTAATACTTATATTGTGCCTCGACCTTGGTCTTCCTTTTGGGCCCCTTGGTCCTCCTTGTTGCTTTGTTCCTCATCTCCTTTGGATAGTTCTTGGGGATCTGAAATGTTGATGCAGTAGCTCGACGTTTTTACTTAGCTTGCGTTTAATATCCCATCTTCCTTGACACTCCATCATCATCATCCCCACTGCACTCAAGGATAACCGATCTCTTCGCCCTCTCTATTTTGCTCGCTTGCATACTTATCATACCTGATCTGTGGAGAACAACTTGTTTTTTTGGTCTCGGGTCTCCTTTATCATTTTGTAGAGAACAACTTGTTTTTTTTTGGTCTCCTTCAATATAATTGAAATGGCTTAGCAGATTGCTTCTTAGCTTCTCGTAACATTGGTCTCTGTTGGCTTTCTTCTCTCTCAAATCTGAATTAGTGTGGGCCCCACCTTCCTTAACTATCATGGGCCCTTCTTGCCCCACTTCCTAGGCCTTCATTTCCTTTTGTTGGGCCTCCAGTTGCTCTTGGGTCTTCTCCATTAGCGCCTTGCATACCGCTCCTTTGTATTGGGTTCTATTTTCTTAGGCCCCTGATTTCATTCTCCTTGGATTGGATTTGAATGCTGCTCCTCAAATCCATTCGTTGTCCTATCATCTCTATCTCCCTCAACATTTCCAACAACGTTAGAGCTTGAAAACAAAACACTAGATCCTTGCATGCATTGCCTTTCCTCTTTTGGTTAGCCGTCATCTGTGATTTTCGAGATTACTGTTTCTTCGGCGCCCTCTTTTGCTCTCACCGACTTGCCATACATCCACTTCTCTGTTGCTTTGCCACCACCTTTTCTTTTGACACTGTTGCAAGCCGTTTTTCCGTACCAGTCAAATGGCTACATTGTTATCTGGCAACCATTCCCGACACTGTTCCATACACTGTCGACTAGTTTTAGCGTACTCCGACGATCTCCTACGATTCCCTTTCCACCCACTATCCATGGCTGAAAGACCAATATCTTCATTTTCTTGGTTTCGATTGGTATGTTGGTTCCCATCGTTTGCACGATCACCATCGTCTTCTTCCTTAGTGTGAATTCCAAACAATGTGACAGAGAACCGCCATAACTTTTGGCAAGAATCCACTGCTCCAACCCGCAACTCGCATGTATGCCACATCGTACGCATCCTCGTCACACAATCGCCTATCCATTTCTATCAGTCCTACATATTTCAACGCTATGGTCTCAAATTGACTCGTGGTCCATGCTTCGACGAGAACACCTTCAATTCCTATCAAAGTTCATCTACCCCTTTTGCCATTCTACTGAATCCCCTTTTGCCATTCTCTTATTTCATAGTTCAGGCCAAAGTTCATCTACCCCTTTATCAGCAGATTCCATTCTAACTTTGTGGGACATTTGTACAAGGCTCTATACCTAGAAATAGGAGCTAATCTACATTCATTATGAAGATGATGATTAATTTCCTCTTCAATATCTCCTCACTAAACGCCATCTGTAAACCTTGTGATCACCAACCATGTCCTCCCCTGTTTGCCTTTGTTGCCCGTGTCTTGCATGTCCTTTTGTTTCGGTATTCCTTTTGGAACACATCTTTAAGCACTTCCAATTTTGGCTCGTTGGATCCCTCCCTATGTTTCTACTTTTCCTTCTTCCTTCCATTCTTTTTAGTTAACTACTTTAGCCTGAGCTTGTCGCCCTGTTCCTTTTGATGTAGAGATATAATTCTTCAACTCCCCAATCATGCCATCCCAATTCTTGTTGCTTCTTTCTTCTAGAATGAAAATCATTCGATGGAATTTATTCTCTATCCTTGTCAATCTCAAGAAGCTACCTTTGTTGTTTGTAAAGGTTTCAATAACCATTACAACCCTCGTACTCCGTCTTAATCTCTTAAACCTCCTGTTCATTGCTGTTTTAACCGCCTCAACCAAAATTTGTCAAAGCCATCTTCCTGTATCTACATCAATCTCTATTCGACTGATTCTCGACTTGGTGAATTCTTCAATAAACAATGCATCCCATCCTTTGGATTTCCCTACTTTAATCTCCTTCCTTTCTCCCTGCCTCACCCAATGTGTAGATGCCATATTTCTGCTTTTTGATCTCAAATTGCTTTCATTGCTCGGATCTGTGCCTGGAACCCTTCATTTTCGACTTATACATCCTAAAATCTCACTCAATAGAGTTGTATAAAAATCAACCTAAAAAACAGGCCTCAAATTCTTATTGCTTCTTTACTCCTCGACAACTTCAATTGCTAAGTATCGCATCATAATTTGCCTTCCCTCTACCAATGCAAACCAGTAAGGTTTCGATGGTTCTATGTAAAACTTCTCTTAACCTTGTTGTTGACAGGCTGGTAGGAAGGCTAATGTGGAAATCTTTTGTACTCCGGATTTTGTCTATTTTCAGAATCAATCCTCCTATTTGCATGTACTTTGGTCCATCTTTTCTTAACCTTACTTTTCAAAAAAGCTAAAACCAATGAACATATTGAAAATAGTGCTATTATGGCTGGGGCTACCCTTCCTGGTTTGTTAGTTATGCTGAGTACTATATATTATAGTATGTTGTGTATTTGTAGGAAATACTACTTTGGCACACTATAAAATGAGGGTGTGCATCAAATTAGTAGGTATATAATTATTAGGGTAACCCAAGGAGAATACTTCTTTATCCAATTCTTGCATTTTTGCAGCAAATCTTGCTTGGGTTCTTGACTTTTTAGCTGCCTTCTCCTCTTCCTGTGTGTGGCATTTGTTTCAGATGAGATTTTCAAGATCTAGATCCTATGGAAGTTAGTAGAGGTGAATTTTGGAGAAATTAGCTGCCCTGTCACCCATGGTCTTGGGCCCATGGTGCTTCGGAGGGGATTTTTAATGTGGTGAGAAGGATGGAAGAAAACTAAATTGCACTAACATTATGAGGTCAATGAGGCAGTTTGATGAGTGGATCCAAGAGCTAAACTTGCAGGAATTAGAATTGAGGAACATGCAATTTACATGGAGCAATTGAGGAAACCCACCAGCCATGTCAAAGTGGGATAGATTCTTGTTTAATGTGGAGTGGGAGGAAGAATTTCCAGGTCAGAAAGTGTGGGGTCTGGAAAGAATTACCTTAGATCACTCGCCGATACTTCTTGACACAATAGAAGCTAAATGGGGACCATCACCATTAGATTTGGAAACAAATGGCTTCAGAACCCAAAATTTGAGAAGTTTTTCCAAAAACGATGGCTTGAGATTCAAATGAGAGGATAGGAAGAATATAAATTTGTGAAAAAATTGAGAAGCATCAAGGAGAGGATTAACCAGTGGTGTTAAGGGCAAAAACATCAAGATAATGTTAGGAGAGAGGTATTAAGAAAGAACCTGATGAGATTGGACAAACTAATAGCGCAAGGGGACAATGAGGATGTTGTTCTAAACAGAAGGATGGAGATCATTGAAGAAATTCACACAGTTGATTGTAGATTGGAGGGAATCGCTAGAAAAAGGGCCAAAATAAGATGGGCCAAGGGAGATGTGAATTCAAAGTAATTCCATAAAATTCTCACATTAAGGAAATCAAGGGCCATTATCATGGGACTGGAGGGCAAGGAAGGGAAAATTATAGAGGAGGAGATTCAAAATATAATAATAGATTATTTTGAGGAACTCTTTAAGAAAAATAGTAGTACCACTTGAGGAGTAGAAGGGTTAGAGTAACATGGATTGTTAGAGAAGCAAAATGAATGGCTAGAAACACACTTTGAAGAGGATGAAATAACATAAGCTGTGAAGGGGGGAGAGCACCGAGACCTGAATGGATGTACGATGGCCTTTATGCAAAAGGAATGGAATACAATCAAAGAGGATATTATAGCATGCCTCAGTGAATTCCATAGGGACGTAGGGGTAAACAAAATGATATTTATGCCTCATACCTAAGAAAATCAATTTACTCAAGGTGGAGAGTTTCATACCATTTAGCTTAACCACAATTTTAGATAAAATCTTAGCTAAAATTTTAGTTAATAGATTGAGGAGGGTGCCTCACTCTACGGTAAGAGAGACTCAAATGGGCTTCTTTAAGGATAGGTAGATGATGGACATAGTTATGATAGCAAAAGAAGCAGTGTAGGATTATAAGGTAAATAAGAAGGAAGTCTTGCTTTGTAAAGTAGATTAAAGCCTATGACTCATTAGATGAGATTTTTTGGACTTTGTCCTTGAGAAGAATGAGTTTGGAGAGTGATGGAGGAGATGAGTTCAAGCATGTTTGACTTCTGTTAATAAGTCAATTTTTATAAATGGGAGGCCAAGGGGAAAGACTAGCAGGTTTAGAGGATGCAAATAGGGGGACCCAATGTCCCCATTTCTCTATAAGTTGAATAATTTACAAGAATTATGGAGAAGGCAGTGACAACTAAGAATATGGAAGGTTTTCATGTAGGAAAAGACATGATTCACATCACACATACTTTGTTTGCAGATTACGACCTTATTTTTTTTATAAAGAATGACAATAGGAGGAGACAGGCTGCAAAGCTCATGCTTTTTATTAGATTTGAAGATAAATGGAGGAAAAACCGACTTTTGGGAATTAATGTCCCCATAGATCAACTTAACAAACTAGTAGGTGAGATGAAAATGTCCACTGCTAGATGGCCAAAAAATTATTTGGGATTACCCCTTGGGGGAAACCCAAAGAAGTATTCATTTTGGGAGCTAATTATACAAATAGTAAAGAACAAGGTTGAAGGATGGAAAGGAAGTTATCTCTTAAAAAGAGGTGGGATAGTACTCTTGAAGGCGGTTCTGGGAGCAATTCCATCTCATTATTTATCTGGCGGTTTTGGAAGCAATTCCAACTCATTATTTATCTATCTTTCAACTCCCAATAAGGGTGGCCACGGAGGTT
>JAJIYU010002272.1:30000-31193 GCA_030144865.1 Tinospora cordifolia | reverse complement strand
ATTTTCTGAATTTTAATCAATTTAATTATTTTTAATCTTGTCTTGATTAAATTGAGATCTTTGTCAACTTTGGTGTTCAAGAAAATTCAATTACCATTTGTATTCCCTGAGAACGATACCCGGACTTTCCGGATATTACTACAAGCGATCTCGTATACTTGCGAGTCCGCTAACAGGCGGCAAGACTGAAGTCTACTTAGCAACCACACTTTCTAAGGCAGGATAGCCTACATCCCTTTCAATGTTTAGCTTTACTTGGGATAAGACTTACCCACTATCAACTCAATTTGTAGTCTTTGTATCCAAACAAAACATTTCAAAATATATCTTTCCTTTTTGAAAACACTTTCTAAAACATTTTTCAATTATCAAAAATAGAATGTAGGGTAATAAAATTTTAATTCATTTTAATGTGAAGCCCTAATTTGGGTTTCTAATTCTTGTTAAGCAACTAAAGTTTGACTTTCTACTTTTAGCCTAATTAACCATGTTTAGGCTTGACTTTCTATTTTTAGTCCAAGGCACCTAAAGCCTAGGCTTTGATACCACACTTGTAACACCCCAACCCCCAAAACTTTCAATTTGGACTTTACCACAAGGTGGGTCGGGCTGGTGTTACTTTACAAGTACATAACTTGACTTTCTATTTCAATTATTTTATGACTTATTTGTATTTAAGAGTAAATAACTCAAAATTAATAATTTAATAAGGCAATAATATACAAAATAAAAGAAATTCATAACTCTATTAATTGAATAAAATTGATTACATAATTCAATCTTGAAGAAAAACGATTATAGTGGAAAAATCAAAACTTGGGCAACATGCCCTTACATAGAAATTAGAAAGTTTCTAAATAATAAGAAAAAAAGAATTTAACTAATATTTATAGTATTCATGTAATTCAATTTCTTGAAAAATAGAAGGAAGGGGTGAGCACATAGCCCAATAGATCTTTTTCAAAACCACTAAATTACTAATTCAGCATTAATAATACATTCAAATTCAAACACTTGTAAATCATTAGGCATTTCAAACAACATTTTTGTTTATACTTGTAAATTAGACTGAAAGGGTTTCAATGCCCTTGATGTTCTTTATCAAAATACCTCCCTTGAATGAAAAAACATTTTTTTGTCAAATTTCATTGGACTTAGGGCCTAATCTATATTCCAAGTATTTTGGGACATCG
>JAJIYU010002272.1:0-27500 GCA_030144865.1 Tinospora cordifolia | reverse complement strand
TCAGGAGTTGGATGAACGCCTGGATGTGTTCAGTCCCCATAGAGTGGCATTGGCTATCCATCAGTTCAAGGAACAAGCTAGAAGTTGGTGGCTGATGCTAAAGGCATATCCAAACACTAACATCAAAGAGAGAACTGAGAGGAATTCAAAGAATTGTTCTACGAGAAGTTCTTTCCAGAAACTACGATGGGAATGATGCAGTTGAAATTTTTTAGACTGAACTAGAGAGACATAATGGTGGCTAAATATGAGAGGAAATTTACTGAACTTGCCAAATTTTCACCTGAGTTGATCTGGGAGGAGAAAACAAAGGCCAACCAATTTGCACAGGGTGTCAAGATTGAGATTTGAAAGGTGATAATGCCATTGGGCCTAAAGACATATAAAGACATCTTAGAAAGGGCATTAATATTGGAGTAGGAACTCAATTTGGAACAGAGATTGAGGAATACAAACAAGAGGACAAGAAGTGAAAAGGACCACCACGAATTAATTAAGATTAATCGCGTACCGGCGCAATGAAAGATTTCATCGTGTGTGTTCCAACCCTAGATCCAACATGCCACTATTTTGACTTGGAACTAAGCATTAGGATTGACCCCAGAGTGAAGTGGGTTTGAAGAGTGATCCCACTTCACTAATAAGGGTTTGAGTTTCTGAAATGATCTCTCTTCTTAGACTCGAAACCCAGAGAATGACTCCCTTTTGATTTTAACTGCAACTGTTGAACAATGAAATGAATGAACCATGTATTGTTTGAAAGTGTTTGACATGTATGTTTTATTTGCTAAAATGATGAGTTAAATTAATATTTGGGATGATCTACTAAGCTTTGAGCTCACCCATCTTCTTCTAATATTTTAGGGAACTGATAAATCAAAGCTACATGAATATCACTTAGATAATTTTTTTAAAGATTTTATTTGATTTTAGGGCATGTTGGCCCAATTTACTTTATTTCAGTTCTGAAGTTATTTTCGCTATAATAAACATTAAGGTTTTGTACCCTTTGGATCTTTAAATTGATTAATGATATTGAATTATTTGATCTAAAGATTTCTCAATATTTTTTCTTCTATGAAATTCGTGCATGAGTTAATGTTACTCAAGAAGTTCCAAAGATTTTCAAAGAGAAAGGAAAGAGATAAAGTGACACATCCTCCTGGGCAGCCTAAGGAAAAGGAATGTCCAACGTGCAAGGATGTGACGATAACGTGTCAGACCGTTTGGATGAGGTGGAGGTGAAGTGTTACAAAGGTGGTATCTATAACACCCCCAACCCCCGAGACTTTCAATTTGGACTTACCCACAGGGCGAGTCGGGCTACTGTCACTTTACAAGTACACAACTCGACTTTCTATTTTAGTTATTTCATGCCTTAACTGTATTCAAGAGTACATAACTCAAATTTAATAAGGCAACAATACAAGAGATAAAAGAAATTCATAAAAATTATTAATTTAATAAAGTTGAGTACATAACTCAATTTCAAACAGAGACTATTACAACGAAAAATTCAAAACTTGGGCAACATACCCTTATACAAAAATTAGAAACCGTCTAAATAAAAAGTAGTTTAGCTAATATTTATGGTTTTCATACAAGTCAAATTTCTGAAAAATATGAGGAAAAGGGTGAGCACATAGTCCAATGGATCTTTTTCAAACCACAAATTACTAATTTACATTAATAACACATTCAAATTCAAGCACCTGCATATCATTAGTCGTTTCAAAGAATATTTTGTTTATAGTTTAAATTTGATTGAAAGGGTTTCAAAGCCCTTGATGTTCTTTTATCAAAACACCTCTCTTGAGTGAAAAGATATTTCTTATGCCAAGTTTCAATGGACTTAGGGCCTAACCCATGTTCTAAGTATTTTGGGACATCATCCATGTGAACTAATCACATGTAAAGAATACCTACAATGACCCTCATGTTCATTGTGATAGTACGTAGTTCGTAATCTCGACATCTTTCATTAATTTCATAATCATGAATCATAAAATAAACCTCATGAAAGATAAATAAAAATAAACATGTTGATTTCATAAACATTCAAAACATGAAAGCAAACACTTAGTGTGCATTATGATTTAAATATAAACATATATAACCTAAGCATGATGTGGTTTTATGATCAACCATCATAACCTACATGTAAAAATCTGTATTTTTAAACCATATTCTTCATACATAAATATGCATACTAAACTGAAATTAAATATGCACGAACATGGTATTAAACTAAACATGTAAGATAGGGGTTTGAAAAATTACTTCCACCTCAATAGAAGATTCTCCTAAATCCTTGCGATATTATTTCAACTTGTTTTGAGTCTTCAACTATCAGTCTTCAAGATCTACGTTTTGAAAATATGATTTAATAACTATCCATGAATAGCACCTATATACAATATCGTATATATAAACAGTACATATTTGTGAATAGTACTAAATAGTAATAGTGAACAGTACCTTGTAAACAGTGTCGTACTTGTGAATAGTAGACTACGTATACGTGAACAATAATATGTATTGAAATGAATAACGACATTTCCAATCTTAAATAGATACTTAGGCAGAGTTATTATAACTGCTCTGATTAGTAGAGCCCTCTAGTTACTCTAAAAGAAGTGCCCAAAAGTGGACCTTTACTACTATTATGCAAAAACTAGGGTTTTCCACTCCTTACTACTATATTTGCTGTTTAGAACAACCAAAGAACATGAGAAGAAAAGAAATTAAGCAAAGAAATTATTTTTTTCTTGGTGGAATGAATTTTTAGAATGAGGAAGGGTCTGTATAGATGTTTTGGGCACAAAATGACAAAAATAAACAATAGTGAATAGTATGTTACTATGCCCATTACTGTAGCTACAGTAACCGTCGAAAGTTTTTATTTGCCAACAAAATAGTACCTGCTACAATATATACACTACAATATCGTATTTTTGAATAGTAAATTTTTTTTACTCGAACTTCAGGTATTACAGTATTAGAATCAGTTAGTAGATATGCTAGGTAAGACTTAGATTGAGTTGACTTGCATAAGGTGTTGGAAGCTTAGGCTGTAGCTCACTAGTAAGACTTTTACTTGGAAGTGATTTAAAATGCCCTACCTCTTGTTTTAAAATTAAAAAAATATTTTGAATTACAAAGGTTGTTTTTCAAACAAAGATATATGTTTTCAATTGTTTTGTTTGGACATGAAGATTATGAGTTGAGTTGATAGTAAGTAAGCCTTGTCCTGAGTAAAGTTAAACATTGAAAGAGTAATGGGTTATCCCGTTCGAGAAAGGCTAGTTATTTAAGCAGACTTTGTTTTACCGCTCGATCTGAAGGTTGTACCACCAGCTTATACAAGTGATTGAAGTTGAAGAGCGCACTTATTTTTTATGAGAAAACTTGGAGGTAGTATTTAAGGGCAAAGAACTTACTAGTGGTATTGAGAAATTGGATATAGGTTGATAATTCGATAGAAGAACCTTTCAACCAAGTATTGAGACCCTAGGTCTAGAAAAAGTACCATCAGTAGAGACTTGGGTGTTGCTAAAGGAGGTAGAGTAGATCATAAATGAAAACTTCTAGGATATAGGTTAAAGAATGAAAATGAGTGAAAATAGAACATTTGTTTGGTTATGACATGAGATCGGGAGGATCTTGTATCTCTAGTTTCTAGGTGGTATGGGACGCGTAAGAATTCAAGGGTATGGAGGAATCCTAGACTCGAATAATCACGAACCATGTTTGGTGAATGATCGGTAACTTTGGAAGAGCTTGTTTCTCTATGCTTTGTTGGTATGGGATGATCAAGTATAGTGCTGTAACACTCCATATTTTAATTTAACACATAAATTAATTTAAATAAAAATAAATGTATATAAATAAATATATTTGTATGAATTATGCGTGTACATACGTATAATTATATACATGTATTAAAAATTCAAGATAGATGTATACATTAATTAATTAAATTAGTATTGAAAACATAATTTTTGTGTAAATAAAAAGAAATATTATGTAAATATGCATGGAGATTTAACAATAACAATAATAATAATAGTAGTAATAATAGTATTATTATTATTATTATTATTATTATTATTATTATTATTATTATTATTATTATTATTATAGAATTATGAATAATGGAGATAGATTTCATAAATGGGCATAAATCTATATGTAATTGTTAAATAGGTGATTAAGAAAATAGAAAGATAAGTATATATATGATTTATGGTAAAAATGGGAATAATTTATTTAAGGTTAGTGGTTAAGGAATTATTTATCTAAACTAAGGTATAAATGGAATTATTTTCTTTATATAAAAAAGGCAGTGGCTCAAATTCAATGGTGGCTATTTTTATTTTATTTCTTTTATTTTTTGGCTCCATAAGCTAAATCGAAAGAAAGAAAAAGGGAAATAGAGAAAGGGAAATCTGATTTTTTGATGGATTTGGCGCATAGGTAAGCCATTTCTCTCAATTCTTATTCTAAAGATGCAAGATAAGTCGAGTATTACGAATCTAGGGCTCTAATTTTACTATAGGGCGTGTTTTATAGCAATACCCAAAAATGAAGTACTCCCCCACCATAAGTAAAACTCAACAAAAATTATACCAAAACACTCCTGGTGATGCGTAGATCATAGATATATAGTTAGTTTCCATTTGTTTGTTTAGTACACACCAGAATAAATACTCAAAGTTGAATAACATTTGGATGGGCTTTTAGGTATGTTAAATACAAATAAAACCTTGATTGAAACCCATAGGAATGTAGAAAATAAAAATACGTACCCATTGACACTAAATCTTGAATTTTGGATATCAAATGGATTTTTGGTGAATGATTGACCATTTGGGTTATTTATGAAAATTAGTAAAAAAATTAGTAAACATTTATTTGGGAATCCTATTTATTTTATTTGTTGTTATAAAAATATGGTATATGAATAGAATATTTATTTAGAATGTTATTGAGAATATTCGAGCTAATGCGCAGCAATGCGTGAGGATTAATGCACGTATAGTATTAAATATGAAAAAAAATAAATACATTAGAAATTCTTTACAAAAATAAATTAAATGTGATTTGTGGATATAAATTGTTTCTATGATAGGATGACTGTGGTGATATTATGTCAAAATCTTTGATTTGTGCATAAGAAATGATTCAAATGAAAATATATATTATACATTGTAACACCCCAATTTTCAACTGGATTTCCTGTCACGTGCTTTCTCACGTGTGGATCATCGCCTGATGAAAATCAAGGTGCTACCAAAAATTTTCTTCTGTCAAAAATCTTTTTCTTTGAGATTAAGCTCATAAATATTTCTTCTCAAGTCAAAGTCTAGTTAGATATTCTATTTAGAACAGAAGATCAAGGTAATTTCTCAATACATTCACCGGATTTAGCAATATAAATCATAAATAGTGTAGAGGAAATACTTTAAAACTTGAAATCAAAACAAAAATTTTTAAAATAAAATATCACTTACAAATTTGATTAACTGAGCTTAAAATCAAATAAATACATGAAATCGTTTAAAAAAGATTTACAAAGAATCATCTCCAATGCCACCTATTCCAGACTACCTGCTCAATGAGGCGTCCAATTAAAGTGTGAGTCTTCAGATGTAAGTTATCATACTCTACGTCTATATGTACCTGAAAAATAAAGTGGGAGTGAGCTTGAAAGCCCAGTGGATCATTCCTACACATCACATGCATTATACAGACCCAATCCAAAACATTTCAAGCACTTTCAAACATTAGGCGTTTCAAACATCCATTTAGTTTTGGTCGAAGTCTAAGACCGAAAGAGGGTTGAGATGCCTCTCGATATTCCCTATGATCCAATCTAATCGTAATCATAGAGGTCTCAGGTACTGGTACCATCTAAAATCAGGCATATCTTAGTATCACGTCCCTAGAGAGAGTACTTATCATGAATTGTACCATCTCTCAAAGACTTCGAGCTGTCACAGGCAGCTACGGTGGGAATACCAACGATCTGCCTTGCGGCTCGACAAAAACAAATAAATGTATTCCCAATCGATCTTAAACTCCGACTAAAACAAATAAATGTTTGAAACGCCTAATGTTTGAAAGTGCCTGTAATGCTTGGATTGGGTCTGTATAGTGCATGTGATGTGTAGGATTGATCCACTGGGCTTTCGAGCTCACTCCCATTTCTATCTTCCAGGTACACATGGAGTTAGAGTACTGTAACCTATGTCAGAAGACTTGCACTCTGATTGGACACCTCATGGGGAGGTCGTCCGGGATTAGAGACTTGGAGGTCATGTGTAATTTATTTTTACTGGATTATTTTAATGGAATTACTATAGTTTTAACTTTAGCTTATTTTATCTTTAAGTGACGTTTCTTGTTTAACCATTTTGATTTGATAGTGGTTTTAAAAATGATTCTGCTGCACTATTTATGATTTATATTGAGAAACCCAGTGAAAGTTTTGAGAAATTATTTTGATTCTTTTGTTTTGTATAAGAAATTTATCCAGCCATTGAATTGAGAATAAATGGTTATGAACTAAATTTTAAAGAAAAAGATTTTTGACAGAAGAAAATTTTAGTAGCATCTCGATTTTTCAACGGGCGACGATGCACACGTGAGATGTAACGTAAACGAAGGTCCAGTTGAAAATTGGGGTGTTACAAATATGGTATTAGAGCTCAATATTATGATACACCAGACTAGACTTGAGTTCACTGGATTTGATTTTTACTTAATTGTAGATTTTACTGAATTTGATTTTCACTGAAAGATTAAATTTTCTGAATATGATTTTGAAAAGGGTTGTATGGGTAGAGATATAGGTAAGAGTGAAGTGATGCGAGAGTACCTGAGTCACTGATTACAGGTGTGACTTGAATACTGAGGGTTGTTCCCAATAGTTGATCTCTTCTTGGGAAGGATACCCCTGAAGGTTAATGACCCTTCTTGGAAGAAGTACGCTTGATGGTTTTTTTTAGTGGTCCTCATATGGTTGGTGCCTTCTTTGGAAAGAGTGCCTCGATGGGTTGGCCCTATATAGTTATTCTTGAGGGTTGGTGCCATTCTTAGAAGGTGCTCTGTCCCTGATGGTTTGATCTCAACTTTAGGAAGATGTCTTTGAAGGTTGATCCCTACTCAGGAACAAGTCTGATTCGGGAACTATGGCATAACAAGAGATGCAATGGAGTTGAACACCATGACCATAGGTCCAAGTAGAGACCGAGTGTTGTCTCAAAGGCATAGTGGATCATAAATAAATTAAAAGATTTTAGGGCATAGGTTAGAGACTGCTAACGTGTTTGAACACACACTTGTTTGGTCAGGACCTGAGTTTGGGAGGAGCGTGTATCTCTGGTCTCTATGTAAGATGGGGTGCATAAGGATTTGGGGGTACGGAGGAATTCTGGACTCGGAAAATGATAGACCCTATTTGGTGAGTGATCGATTTCTTTGGCTGAACTCGTTTGCACTGTATTGTACTGGGATGGGGTGGTACAGTATGGTGGGGCTTGCGTCAGCCTTAGAAACGTCTGTGGGTGCACTGTCACACTATTTTATCTAAGAGCTCGGTTAAAATGGTGGGATAGTTGCAGCCATGGATATCGAGACACTTGCGCCATTGGTTGCGTGTAATGTAATTTTGAGTGGAAGTTTGTGTGGAAGGGCGAGTGTGGGATGGGCCACGCAGACCTAGAAACACAGATGGAAGCCTCGAGATTGCATTATGCTAGCGTGTATTGTTTGCTTGGTTGTTAGATGACTATTTGTTATATATGTAGTTTGATTATTTAAGTATTATAACCCAAACTCCTGTACCCAAAAACAGACGAAATGCTGTCGACTTAGAAGTATAAACCCCTAGACAATTGAAACAAATTGAGAACTTAGAAACTATGCACCTAGAGTCACCCTAGTACGAGAAATGCAAAAAGGTATAGGTGGAAAGGAAGTAATTGAAGAATGATTTTGAGCCTACAAATTCATAAAGAATGGAAGGAATTTAAACTTGCTAGGAATTTAAATTGAATACGTCAGGGTATTGAACAATAAGTGTAGTGGCTGAACTTTTGGGTTTTCATTGGCAGGTTGAAGTAAATCAACTTAGAATTTGATTAGTGTTGATCGAAATCTTATGAAATGTGAAGAACCAAAGGAATTGTCATCGATCAACCATTTGATATATTTGAAAATAACCCTCAGGCTAGGAGAACCCTTCCTTCTATCCGAGTTGAGCAAATGTTTGAACAGATACAAGCCAAACTTCCTGTAACATCCTAGTTCATCCTTTGTCTTATGCTAGAGAGGAAAACATCTACTATATATGGTTTATGGATGAAGAAAAGTCTAGCTAATGTTGGTATTGTGACTCAATGCATGGTTTCAACAAGGGTTAATGATCAATACTTAACAAATGTTCTCCTTAAAATCAATGCCAAACTTGGAGGCTTAAATTCTTTGTTGTCTGTCAAATAATCTCCTTCTAATTTTTGGATCTCTAAGGCTCCAACTATCATTCTTGGAATGGATGCTTCACATGGTATTTTTGGTCAGTATGACCTACCCTCTATTACTGTAGTCGTTGACTCTAGATAATGACTATTGATCTCTCGGTATAGGGCATTTGTAAGAACACAATCACCTAAGGCTGAAATGATAAAATAGTATAATTATATAAGTACCTATTTGAGTCATTTGTGTCAGAACCATATTTCAAAAAGCTATAGTGATTCACCACGAAAACTACGAGACTACATGATGAAAGAAAATGAAAATGTCTGAATAGCTCAAGTTCATCCCAGATGAGAACATACACTAGATTATGGGTAAGCTTCTGAAATTCTTTTATGGATATGTTAAGAACGTCACATATGATACTCAGATTAGAACATCATAGTTTTGTAGTACACCACGCCAGAGGTTGTGAACTCATAGTCCCTTCTCGTGATTAACTCAGAAAGAAGGTTACATTCACAATTTTGCCACTGAAAATAAAACGTCCATTATTAAAGGAAATTGAAGACAAGAGGTCTAAAGCCAGAAAGTTATGATCACTATAGTTTTGCTCAGTTGCGTGAAAGATTTGAGAATCTAATGTGGGCGGATAAATACCCTAGTTGTATTCATAAATCAAAAAAAGATGATATGGTGCAATATGGAAGGATTCTTGATGTAAGATCAGAGTAGCGCAACAGAAGCGTAATTGATCATTGGAGAGACGAACCATTTGACGATACTCATTAACTTGACTCATATTTTTAGGACAAAATTTTATTTAAGGGGGGTAAATTGTAACACCCCGTAACTTCGTGATCATGCCACGTCGTGAGTGAACATAAAATAAATAAAATAATAAGTTGAAAAATAGATATTGGTTAAATTAGCTAGGAAAAAAATAGTAATTGCAAAGTGAGAACATAATGATGATTGGGAAATAATCATACATATGATTTAAATTAAAGTTAACAAAGAATTTCATTATAGGTATTTAGGTACAAGTATATAACACGTTTAATGAAAAAAATATATGTATATACATATATAACTAATTTATTGAGTGACAACCAGAATCACCTGGTTGAATGGGTGGTGGAAGAGAAGGAGTATCGAAGAAGAGAGCCAAGTGTGGGGGGCGAGGGCCTCGAATTATCTGGATAACAGAAGATTGAGGGAGAAGCTAGTTGAGCATCGAAGTGGCATGATTAACTTGAAGGAGAAGAAAAAAATTTCTGCTGCTACCATGGGTTGTGAAGCAGGAAGACGAAGAGCAGCAACCACTTGGTTGGAATGGAAACAGAGAAGATGAAGCTACTGCTGCTGCTTGAGCCAGGGCCGTCCTCACTGCAGAGCGAAGAGTGAAGCTGGTGCGTGGCTGGTGAGACGAACAGAGGGGCAGTACTTTATTCTCAGGATGAACGAAAAATGGAGGTTGGTGAGGAACTACTGGCTGGATGGACGGCTGTTGCTGATGAGACTCTACTTTGAAGGTGAAGAAACGGAGCTCTTGTGGGATGTAAGAGTGGAGCATGACAAGTAGAGGAAGGGAACGGAGCAAAGAATGGGAAACAGAGCAAGGCGCTCTGTCGCGGTTGCTGCTGCTGCACGAATGAAGGAAAGGCCATGCATGGAAGAGGGACAGAAAACATAGGAAGGAAATGAAGGCAGAGGCTGCTGTTGCTTTGGAGTACTGTTGCAATGAATAGAGGGGAGAAGAGGAACTAGAGCAACGGTGCTCTGTTCTTGCTATTGCTGCCATGGGATGGAGGACAGATGAAGACGAAGAAGAAGAAGAAGAAGAGAGCGTCGTCTTCGAACGAAGAGGAAGATGAAATGAAGAAGGTGGCTACAGGGGTGTGTGTTGCTGCTACTGATGCCGCTGCTCTATTGCCGAACGGAGAAGAAGTAGTGCATTGAAAGGAGATTGGGCAGCGGTGGTTGCTGAAAATCCGGTAAAGAAGCTGTGCTGCTGTGGTTGATCGTGCTGAAGAAGAATGAAGAGGAAGTTGCCATGAAACAAGAATGGAGGATTGATGTTGTTAGTTGGACGAAGAAGAAGGATGACAACCAGCTGTAGTATGGGTTTCGAGTGTTATGGCTGCTGGGTACATGAATGACAAACAAAAAATCTGGATTCCGAGTCCATGATGATGAACGACAATTTCAGACCTTATTGTCTGCTTTGCACAAAGAAGAACATGATTTAGATGAATAACAAAGAAATGGATTTAGGTTTATACTATTACTTGATTGTGATTTGAGGAAAATTTTAGTTGGGGGGTTTTGTTGCTATTTGACTGTGATTTGGAGACAAATTGTTGGAGTACTTTGTTGTACTTAATTGTGAATGAAGGTGTTGGTTTGGAGGATGAAGAATGATGAATAAACCTTTCTTTGTGTGTGTGTAATCTGGAAGTTGGGGCGTATTGGTGCTTCTTGGCTGTGGTTACGGATTTTAGATTCTTATGATGAACGTGATGAGGCTGATGGAGTAAGGATATTTGATTTTTGGCTAGGCAAAGAATGACATACAACAAAGAGACGATGCGAGGTATAATTTGAAATTTTATTTTTAGATAGTATGAAATTATTTTAAATGAATTTAAATAGGAAAACAAATAGCAATTTAAGAAGCCAAGCATGAAAACTAGTTTAGAAAATTTATTTAATAATTCAAATTAAATAAATTTAACATTAGATTATTTATTTATTGAACTTGAGGATTAATTAATTGAATAAAATTAATTAATCTTATAAATTAGGATTGGAAAGAATAGTTTTCCAACACAGCAAGAGTTTTAGTTAATATTAGAAGTTTAAAATCCTTTGTGGGAAAGAATTAAAAAAATTTTAGGCCCTGAAACAAAATACGTAAGTCTGTGAATAGATTATTTAAGTCTGTGAAAAATTTAATGGATAAAAAAATAATAGAAATTCTAAGAACTTAGAAATTGTTTTAACATAACTATATGAAATTCTAGAATTTGGAATTAACTCGAAAATAGTCTAAGTTGATAATTAAATTTCATAATTATATCAGAAATCTTTTAAGCTTAAGAATAATTCTATTAAGTGTTAAATTACAGATTTTTACAATGTTAGAGTACCGGATTTACTCAAAGGAAAGCAAGGAGTCCTGAAGAACGACAAAAATCAGGTGGGCATAACTTCCTTGCTCATATGTATTATATGGATTTAAGATTCATAGCATTTGATTGAATAGTTCTAGGTCATTAGAATTTTATTAAGAAATTGATTGAAATTATTGGCTCAAGTGAATGATGTGTGCTATATGATGAATTATTTAATCCATGCGTAATTAGTTCATGACATGATCTTGCATTTGCATTTACTCAATTATGGCATGCATGACTAGAAGCATATGCATCTAGACCTTATTGTTTACTCATGCATCTTATCATGTTAACTTGTATGCATAGTTTGAATTATTTTTTTTGTGTATTATGTGATGCTTGGTATGTTGGAGATTGTTTGTAAAACTAAAATAAGACGACAGTTTATTAAGAATCCACGTACCAGTGTGTTGTCGAACCTAAAGCAGATTGTGGTGACATATCCTATATGTCACCGCTTGAAATTGTCGAGCTACAATACAGATCGTAGGTATTTCTAACTGGAGCTAACTGGGACAGCTCGAAGTCTTTGGGAGATGGTACGACGTCGCGATAAGTATTCTCTCTTAGGCTGTGATGTGAGTGTCAATTGCTTTTAGACGATTATTGGAACCCTCTGAGATTTGATTAGATCACAGGGAATACCAAGCGGCATCTCAACACTTTTCCAATCTTAAACTCTCACTAAAACAAATAAATGTTCGAAACGCCTAATGTTTGAAAGTGCTTGTAATGCTTGGATTGGGTCTGTATAATGCATGTGATGTGTAGGATTGATCCACTGGACTTTCGAGCTAACTCCCATTTCTATCTTCCAGGTACACATGGAGTTAGAGTACAGTAACCTATGTCAGAAGACTCACACTCTGATTGGACACCTCATGGGGAGGTCGTCCGGGATAGGAGACTTGGAGGTTATGTGTTATTTATTTTTACTAGATTGTTTTAATGAAATTACTATAGTTTTAACTTTAGCTTATTTTATCTTTAAGTAACGTTCTTGTTTAACAATTTTGATTTAATAGTGGTTTAAAAAATGATTATGCTTCACTGTTTATAATTTATATTGAGAAACCCAGTAAATATTTTGAGAAATTATTTTGATTCTTTTGTTTTGTGTAAAATATTTATCCAGCCATTGAATTGAGAATAAATAGTTATGAACTAAATTTTGAAGACATAGATTTTTGACAGAAGAAAATTTTAGTAGCATCCCGATTTTTCAACGGGCGACGATCCACACGTGAGATGTAATGTGAACGGAAGTCCTGTTGAAAATTGGGGTGTTACAATTATCCGCGAGTCTCAATAAGTCATCATACATCACACATCATACAAATAAAGTAACTAGTTCCAATCAATTTTCTAATAAGATTCTAATAACCTAGAACTATTCAAACAAATGTTTTGAATCTTAAATCCATATAATACATATGAGCAAGGAAGTGACGCCCACCTGATCTTGCCGATCTTCAGGGCTCCTTGATTTCCTTCGAGTAATCCCACAATATAAAATGTACAAACCTGAAATTTACCACCTAAGAATTTATTCTCAATTTAAATGATTTCTAACTTAATTAGGAAGTCTAAATATCAGTTTCCACTATTTTAGGATTATTCTTAATTTCTAGAATTTTATATATTCTAATTAATTTAATTTCTCAATTCTTTAAATCTTCTTAATTTAAATTTAAAACTTTAATAATTTACTTGTAAGCTTATTCATAAAATCAGATTTTCAATAATTGAATCTTTGCAATTTAAGTAATTTATTAATATTATGAACAAAATAAGACTTCTAAATGTTACACATTTAGTTTTAAGGCCTAAATTTTATTATTTTCTTATAAAAGATTTTAAACTTCTAAAGGTTTATTTTCCATGTTTTCACTAATTTGAATTATGAAATTTTTAAACTTACTAATGTTAAATAAAACTATTAACGTGTTGCAAACTATTTTTTCTAATCTTAATTTAATAGATTAATTATTTTAATGTTTTTAATTAATTAATCCTTATATTCAATCATTAATAAAATCTGATATTAAATTTATTTAATTTGAATTATTAAATAATATTTTTTTTCTAAATGACCTTTGTCATTGCGTTAATTAATTTATATTTGCATCTCGTTTCTAATTTCTAATTTCATTTCGCTTTCGTATTGACAAACTAACAATTTCAGCTGTCCACAACCGATAACGTTCCTTCCAATTTTCTGTTGAACGGCCACAATTGAACCAAGATCAGATTTCTTCGCTCCAACTCCATCATGCTCCAACTCAACCTCGACTCAACACAACAATTAAGCTCTTTCTTCCCTGCTTGTGATTCACGATCGGCCTCAAGCATATTTAAATTCAAACACAACCAATCTAGCACCATTCTTCACAGCTTTCACAGCTCATTCTTCATCTCTTCCTCACGGCCAAAAACACCTCATTACCGGTAGCATCGACGTCCAGTGGCCCTTCTTCTCTTCGTTCTTCATGGACAACAAGTAATCCATGCACACATACTCAAATCAACCACTCTGTTGCACATCTTTGTTCCCTGTTCTTCTCTCTAAAACCAGAAATACAACAAATTTTGTGTTCCTCTGCTTCTTCTTTGTTTCATCCAACCAGCAGCTCCAATTCTCCCCTTTCTCGGTCTAGTATCTAATAACACTTCACGGTCAATTAGCAGCAGAACATCCAACAAATTCTTTTCCAAATCATGCTATTCATCTTTCATTATTGTTCGCCCAACATAAAACAACAAGCTGTCGTTCTCCATTACCAAAAACAGGGCACCGCCCTTCTTCGTTCTTAGCTTCTTCTTCGTCTGGCAGCATCTCTTCGTTTCCTCTTTTCTGATCGTCATCATATGTTACAAGACTCCAAGTCATACCACATACCAGCTTCATCCTCTTCACTCTGCTATTCTCGTTTCTTCTTCTTCATGGACCACCAGAACAACAAATCGAGAGTTCCTCAGTTTTTCGTTCGGCAGTAGAATTCCCTTCTTCTTCAATGCACCACTTCTTCTTTGGTTCATCCGATTGTAGCAAAACTACAGAATTCTGGTTTCCTATTTCCCTTCTTCCTCTGTTTGTGACTCTTGACCAACAACATAACAACTAGAGATTTGTTCATGGGTCTGCAACAACAGCTCAGAGCAGTAGCAGCAGCTACTTCTTCGTTCTTTGTCTTGCAGCAGCAGCAACTGCTCCTCTTCTTTGCTTCATCTTGTTCTTCTCGTTCGACGGCAACAGCAGCAGCAGCTGCAATGGCAGCCACAGCACCGTTGTTCTGTTCTCCTTTCTTCCTTTGTTCGCCTTACCAGCCAACATCACCGGTTGCTTCTTCATTATACAGCAAGGACAACCATAGTTCGAGCAGCAGCAGCACCCAACAGCTTCTTCGATATATCACACACAGCAAAACGCAGCTCGTTCTTCTTCTTTTCTAGCTCCCAACTATGTCTTCTTCACGGTCTGTACTGTAGCTTCACTCTCCTCTTTCTCCTTGTTTTATAACATCTCCATCGTCCTGAAGAAGCTACATCACCGCCCAACGCACCCTCCTTCAATTTCCAGAATTTTCAAAAATTTTTTTCCACTTGATTAATTTAAAACCTTATAATAAGCTTAATAACATCAATACTTGTTTCTTTTATACACTAACATTTGATGATTATTATTATTATTTTTTAAAACTGTGGCCCATACATCAAAAATAATGTTTTAGCTCATTTATCATTTTTTCTATGAAAGAAATATTTTATTTTTATTTATCTATTTATTTTCTTGCGATGTGGTACATTGCAAAGTTCCGGGGTGTTACAATGTACCTCCCTTAAATAAAATTTCGTCATCGAAATTTGAACCAAGTTAGCTAGTGGTGTCAATCGACCCGTCTTTCCAACAACCCATTACGCTTCTGCTGCGCTACTCTGATTCTACTTATAAGACACTTCCTTCTTCGGCCAAGTTCTATTCATTAGATTAATCATCTCGCAATGATAATGGATGTCAGCTTATTGTTTCTCTGCAAGCATTTCCTGAGAGCCAATTAAATTTTCTCAAGTCTTTCACATAATCGAACAAATCTATAGTGACCATTACCTTCTAGCTTGAGACATCACGTCTTCAATTTTCGTTGATAATCTTGGAATAATGTACGTCCTATTTGCAATGGGAAAGTTTTTGAACTTAGTCTTCTTTTGAATGAACACTGAGAAGAGCTACGATGTCACACTTTTGACATGGTTTCATATCAGAACTGTGATATCCTAACTCATGTATCATATGCGACATTCATGGCATTTCCATAAAAGAATTTGGAACTTACCAATAGTTCGGTGTATGCGCTCGCCTGGGATGAACTTGAGCTGTTCAAACATTTTCATTTTTCTTCATCATGTAATCTCGCAGTTTGTGTGGCGAACAACTGTAGCTCTTTAAAATAAGGCTCTGGCATAGATGGCTCTGATATATACTTATCTAATTATCCTATTCTTATCATTTTAGCCTTGGGCAATTGTGTTCTTACAGAAGCCCTATAATGAAAGATCAATGGTCATTACCTAGAATTAACTACTGCAGTAATAGAGGGTAGGTCATACTGACCAGAAATACCATGTGAAACATCCATTCCAAGAATGATAGTTGAAGCCTTGGAGATCCAAAATTTAGAAGGAGATTGTTTGACGGACAACAAAGAATTTAAACCACCAAGTTCGACATTGATCTTCAGGAGAACATTTGTTAAGTATTGATCTTTAACCCTTGATGGAACAATGCAGTGAGTTACAATACCCACATCGGCTAGACTTTTCTTCATCCATAGACAACATTTAGGAGATGTTTCCTTCTTTGACAACAAACAAAGAAGGAATTGAGATATTCCAAAAGGTTTGGCTTAAATCTGTTCAAACATTAGCTCAACTCGGATAGAAGGAAGAGTTCTCCCAGCCTGAGGGTTCTCTTCGAACATATCAAATGGTTGACTGATGACAATTCCTTATGTTCTTCACATTTCATAAGATCTCGATCCAAACTAATCAAATTCTAAGTTGATTTACTTTAACCTTCCAATGAGAACACAAAAGTCCAACCACTACACTTATTGTCCAATAACCTAACATATTCAATTTAAATTTCCAGCAAGCTTAAATCTCTTCCATTCTTCATGAATTTGTAGGCTCAACATCATTCTTCAATTTCTTCCTTCCCACCTATACCTTTTTGTGTCCCTCGTGCTAGGGTAACTCTAGGTGCATAGTCTCTAAGTTCTCATTTTGCCTCAATTGTCTAGGGGTTTATGCTTCTAAGTTAGCAACATTTCGTCTATTTCTAGGTACAGGAGTTTGGATTATAACTTAGATAACCAACTACATATATAACAAACACTCATCCAACAACCAAGCAAACAACACATGCTAGCATCATGCAATCCCGAAGCTTCCATTTGTGCTTCCAGGTCTGTGTGCCCCATCCCACACTCGCCCTTCCACACAGACTTCCACCCGAAATTACATTACACCCAAACAATGGCACAAGTGTCTCGATATCCATGACTGTAGATGTCCTACCACTTTTAACTGGATCCTTGGTTAAAATTGTGCAACAGTGCACCCACAGACGTTTGTAAGGCTGACGTTAGCCCCACCATACTGTACCGCCCCATCCCAATAAAATACAATGCATACGAGTTCAACCAAAGAAATCGATCACTCACCAAACGTGGTCCGTCATTCTCCGAATACAGGATTCCTCCATACCTTCAAATCTCTATGCACCCCATCTTACATAGAAACTAGAGATACATGCTCCTCCCAAACTCGGGTCCTGACCAAACAAGTTTGCGTTCAAGCACGTTATCAGTCTCTAGCCTCTGTCCTAAAATCTTTTAATTTCTTTATGATCCATTGTACTCCCGAGACAGCGCTCGGTCTCTACCTAGACCTATGGTCTCATTACTTTGCTTGGCTAGTATATCATTTCATATGATTGGCAAGTTTGACTCCATAAAACTTCTATGTGACATCATCGCCTCGAGTCACACCTACGACTATAACTCAAGCGCGTTGGCATCAGCTTAGTCTTTTCCAAGACTTCTAGCCACCTAGTATTAGCCTCTATCCAATTTTTATACAATTATCTCTTGTGATACCATCTGCCCCAAGTCTTAGACCTTTCCTAAGTAGCGATCAACCTCTCTAGGAACTTTAATCGGAATGAGGTCAACCCTCTGGTACATACTTCCGATGAAGAAGATCTAACTAAATCAGCCCTTCAAGGACCTTTATCCTGAAAGAAGGTTAACTATCAGGGACAACTACCAGTACTCATGTCACCCAACTCGAGTAAAACAACATCACTGACTCACCTCTAGACCTCTACCCATTCTACCTCTTTTTCAAAATCGTTTTCAAAAAATTTCATTCTCAGTGAAATTAAATTTGATAAAATTCATTTTTTGTGAAAATCAAGTTTAGTAAAATCTCCATTCCAGTGAAAATCATATTCGGTGAACTTGAATCTAGCCTAGTGTATCATATTACTAGGCTCTGATACCATAATTGTAACACTCCAATTTTCAACCAGACCTCCTGTCATGTGCTTTCTCACGTGTGGATCGTCGCCCGATTAAAATCAAGGTGCTACAAAAAATTTTCTTCTGTCAAAAATCTTTTTCTTTGAGATTAAGCTCATAAATTTTTCTTTTCAAGTCAAAGTCTAGATAGATATTTTATTTAGAACAAAAGATCAAAGTAATTTCCCAATACATTCACTAGATGTAGCAATACAAATCATAAATAGTGTAGCGAAAATCCTTTAAAACTTGAAATCAAAACAAAAATGTTAAAAATAAAATATCACTTACAAATTTGGTTAACTAAATTTAAAATCAAATAAATACATGAAATTGTTTTAGAAAGATTTACAAAGAATCATATCCAATGCCACCTATCCCGGACTACCTCCCCAATGAGGCGTCCAATTAAAGTGTGAGTCTTCAGATGTAAGTTATCATACTCTACGTCCATATGTACCTAAAAAATAAAGTGGGAGTGAGCTTGAAAGCCCAGTGGATCGTTCTTACACATCCCATGCATTATACAGACTCAATCCAAAACATTTCAAGCACTTTTAAACATTAGGTGTTTCAAACATCCATTTAGTTTAGGTTGAAGTCTAAGACCGGAAGAGGGTTGAGATGCCTCTTGGTATTCCTTGTGATCCAATCTAATCGTAATCATAGAGGTCTCAGGTACTAGTACCATCTAAAATCAGTCATATCTCTGTATCACAGCCCAAGAGAGAGTACTTACCATAAATTGTACCGTCTCCCAAAAACTTCGAGCTGTTACATGCAGCTTCGGTGGGAATGCCTACGATCCGCCTTGCGGCTTGACAATCGCACCGGTACGTGAATTCTTAATAAACCTTCGTCATATTGTAGTTTTACAAGCAATCTTGGTCACATCAAACATCACACAATTCACTAGAAAATTAATTTCAATATGCATGTAAGCCAACATGATAAAGTGCTTGAATAACCAATGGAATTTAAATGCATATCTTCCTATTCGTGCATGTTATAATTGAGTAAATCTAAGTGCAAATCTTTATATTCAATTATGGCATGAGATGATTATGCGTGAGTCTCAATAAGTCATCATACATCGCACATCATACAAATAAACCAACTAGTTCTAATCAATTTTCTAATAAGATTCTAATAACCTAGAACTATTCAAACAAATGTTTTGAATCTTAAATCCATATAATACATATGAGCAAGGAAGTCACACCCACATAAAATTTAAAACTCCTTAATTTAAATTTAAAACTTTAATAATTTACTTGTAAGCTTGTTCATAAAATTATATTTCTAATAATTGAATCTTTGCAATTTAAGTAATTTATTAATATCATAATTAATGTAATTACGAACAAAATAAGACTTTTAAATGTTATACATTTAGTTTCAAGGCCTAAATTCTATTCTTTTCTTATAAAAGATTTTAAACTCCTAAAGGTTTATTTCCCATGTTTTCACTAATTTGAATTATTAAATTTTTAAACTTACTAATGTTAAATAAAACTATTAATGTGTTGCAAACTATTTTTTCTAATCTTAATTTAAAAGATTAATTACTTTAATGTTTTTAATCCATTAATCCTTATATTCAATCATTAATAAAATTTGATATTAAATTTATTTAATTTGAATTATTAAATAATAATTTTTTTTCTAAATTGTCTTTCTAATTGCGTTAATTAATTTCAATTTGCATTTGGTTTCTAATTTCTAATTTCATTTTGCTTTCGTATTGACAGTCATCAAGATAAATTTCCTACTATTTAAGATTTAAATTAAATTTACTTTAGTGTTTTAGTTCGAATAGATTTCATTATAGATTATAAAATTTAAATAATATACTGATAAATAAATCAGAAATTAAATAATCAATTTAATAAATAAATAATTAAATGAATCTTAAAATTTAGCGTCGCACCTTTCGATTCTACGCCTCAACGGAAATTCCTGTTCACGACTCCCTTAGTTTCGCTGACGGTTCACTTGCTCAACCCTTTGAAAACTTCGTCAATCTGCTCGCACACAACTTTACAGCAAAATGTTAAGCGGCGTTATTTTGTTCCAGTAGCTATGAAGTCAAGAATTTACTTATCAAGAATACACCCTAGAATTTGGTTCTTCTCTGTTTTACTAGTTGGCCAAACTAACAATTTCAGCTATCCACAACCGATAACATTTCTTCCAATTTTCTGTTGAACGGCCACAATTGAACCAAGATCAGATTTTTTCGCTCCAATTCCACCATGCTCCAACTCAACCTCGACTCAACACAACAATTAAGCTCTTTCTTCCCTATTTGTGATTCATGGCCAGCCTCAAGGATATTAAAAGTTAAACACAACCAATCTAGCACTATTCTTCATAGCTTTCGCAGCTCATTCTTCATCTCCTCCTCACGGCCAGCAGCACCTCATGACCGATAGCAGCGACGTCCAGTGCCCCTTCTTCTCTTCGTTCTTCACAGACAACAAGTAATCCATGCACACATACTCAAATCAACCACTCTGTTGCACATCTCTATTCCCTGTTCTTCTCTCTAAAACCAGAAATACAACAGATTTCGTGCTCCTCTGCTTCTTCTTTGTTTCATCCAACCAGCAGCTCCAATTCTCCCCTTTCTCGGTCCAGTGTCTAATAGCACTTCACGGTACATTAGCACCAGAACATCCAACAAATTCTACTCCAACTCATGCTATTCATCTTTCATTGTTGTCCGCCCAACATAAAACAACAAGCTACTGTTCTCCATTTCCAGAAACAGGGTACTGCCCCTCTTCGTTCTTAGCTTCTTCTTTGTCTGGTAGCATCTCTTCCTTTCCTCTCTTCTAATTGTCACCACACGTTCACAAGACTCCAAGTCACACCACATACCAGCTTCATCCTCTTCACTCCACTATTCTCATTTCTTCTTCTTCATGGACCACCAAACAACAAATCAAGAGTTCCTTTGTTCTTCGTCCGGCAGCAGCAGCAGAATTCCCTTCTTCTTCAATGCACCCCTTCTTCTCTGGTTCATCCAATTGTAGCAAAACCAGAGAATTTTGGTTTCCTATTTTCCCTACTTCCTCTGTTTGTGACTCTCGACCAACTGCATAGCAACCAGAGATATTTGGTTTCCGTTCATGGTTCTGCAACAACAGCTCTGAGCAGTAGCAGCAGCTACTTCTTTGTTCTTTGTCTTGCAGTGGCAGCAACTGCTCCTCTTCTTCGCTTCATCTTGTTTTCCTCGTTCGGCGCCGACAACAGCAGCAGCTGCAACGGCAGCCGCAGCAGCCGCACCATAGCAATAGAACACTATTCCTCTGTTCTCCTTTCTTCCTATGTTCGCCTCACCAGCCAACGTCACTGATTGCTTCTTCATTCTGCAGCAAGGACGGCCATAGTTCGAGCAGCAGCAGCACCCAACAGCTTCTTCGATTTATCACACACAGCAATACGCAGCTCGTTCCTCTTCTTTTCCAGCTCCAAATTGCGTCTTCTTCACGGTCTATAGCTTCACTTTCCTCTTTCTCCCTGTTTTATAACATCTCCAACGCCCAACGCCCAACGCCCTGAAGAAGCTACATCATCGCCCAACGCACCCTCCTTCAATTTCCCGAATTTTCAAATTTTCTTTTCCACTTGATTAATTTAAAACCTTATTATCAGCTTAAAAACATCACTACTTGTTTCTTTTATACACTAACATTTGATTATTATTATTATTATTATTATTATTATTATTATTATTATTATTATTATTATTATCAAACTATGGCCTATACGTCGAAAATAATATTTTATCTCATTTATTGTTTTTTTCTACGAAAGAAATATTTTATTTTTATTTATCTATTTATTTGCTCGTGACGTGGCACGCTCGCAAAGTTCCGGGGTGTTACATATATGAAATGATAGATTATGTATTACTAGATTTTATAGTAAATTTGGGAGAGATTTGTTATTATAGTAGGAAATGAAATACATGCCCAACGGATTAAGCTGTTCGTAATCTGTGAGTATTTCTTTATCTTGGTTATTTATATGACACTGTAGATATAAAATTGATTTGAATGTAAGCATGCTAATTTTATTAACATATGTTGCATATGGTTTGAAATGCATAAAATTGTATTTACATGGTAGCATGTTTTGGATTTGCAAGAGCATATCTAAAATGCGATATAATTTCGACAAACTGAGCCATGGGGAATAATACTTTTTATGTGATAATCTATGTGGGACTGAGCCATGAGGAGTATCAGCCTTTCTCTATGTGATAATCCTCAAAATGATTGTGGACTTTGTGATAACTAGAGGTATAGTCTACTATTATCTAGGCTAGACAAGAAGTGAGACTGACTTTACTTTTGAAAGATGTGGATGTATATATATTTTATTGAATGATTCATTGGAAATAGCATGATCATTATGTCGATTGTATATATGTATGATTGGAATGTACATGATGGGTTTAAATGTTTTATCTAATTTAATTTCCTACATGATTATTTAAATGCATCTAAATGCCATAGATAAAGATTATTCACTAGAATGTTGTCGCTTACTTATTATATTCAATATTTCAAGCATAGATAGAAAAGGAAAGAAACCAATGCGAGAAGAGTAGAGGACTATTGTGTTATTGTTGGGTGTGTAAACTTAATTATCTTGTGGGTTATATTTTTTGTATAATTATAATTATCATTGTATTTGTAATATCATCTAGAAGGGTGTGATTTTGCTTATACTAGGTATGAATGTGAAATGATGTGGATTTTGAATTATGAGTTATGATTGATGATAGCCTATAAAACATTATTTGTTATGGACTTGTGGATTAATGATGTGGTTTATCAGGTGTGACTACTCCTTCAAGATAAGCTAAAGTTTTAGGGGAGACTTTGCCAAAATTTTTATGTTGATATTGAGTACTTCTAAAGGTAAGGGGCTAACATAGTATTATATACGTAGGTATAGCATATGTAGTATTATATGCAGGAGGTGAAGTCAGTCTTGAGAAGTGGGTTGTGATAATTTTGGTATTAGGGCCACTGTAGGGCCACATTCTGGGTACATCCAGGGCACTAGAGGCCTTTTGCGGTAGGGTAACCAATCCCTAGGGGAGTGTACTTAGTCCCACATCAGTTGTGTGGGGGAGAAGTTCTAGAGGTAAGTTGGGTGGGGCAAGTGTTTCACGTGATGAGGCCTTTTGAGAAAACCCCACCCGCATTGAGTGTGTCTAAGTGGGGACAGTATCATCATGGTGGGCTCCGTAGCTGCAAAAATGTTGGAATTAGAGACCGAGGATTTTAAAAACTTTAAAAAGATAAAAGTCTTATACGATGTTATATTTGCTTATATGAGTATTTACAGTAACAGATATTTTAGGCCAACTAGTACCATGGATTTTGATCTTAATGAAGCTCTATTTGCTTGTAAATCTCAGAGCTGAAAGGAAAAAGGAAAAAAAAAATAAGCAAGAGTAGCCATGGATCCTAATGAAAGTCGAATTAAACATTGGAAGCTATACTTGCTTCACAACAACAACAGCAGGCACTACTAGCTAATCTATTGGCACAGATGTAGGGCAACAGACTAGTTCCACAAAATATGCCAGCGGAAGGGGAACAAAGTAGTGTGAGCGTTCTTGTGAGAGGTAGAATTGAATCAATTGCTGATCCTATTCCAGTCTAGGTTGAGGTGGAAGAATGGTGGATCCTAATGCTGAGAAAGGTATGAGAAGGTAATAAAGGCCTTCAAGCATAGGGGTCCTATTGAGTTTCTAGGAGGGCTTGATCTTAAAACTACAAAAAGGTGGATGAATAGGATGGAACCTATCTTTGAGGATATGCAAGCTTTAAATGCAAAAAAGGTGAAACTGGCTATATTCAAGTTGGTTGACAAAGCAAATGATTGGTGGAGACAGATGGCTACAAGAGATGTTGAAGCTAAGTCATGGACTAAGTTCAAGGAGTTATTTTATGAAGAATTCTATCCTAGGTGTGAGAAGGATAAGAAAAGAAATGAGTTCATGCATTTTACTCAGGGAAGTATGACGGTAAGGGAATACGACCAAGAGTTCAATCGATTAGCTTTATTTGCTCTTGAGAAAGTAGCTACAGACGAGTTTCGGATGCAGTGGATTAGAGATAGGTATTGTGATTGCATCCGTGAGGGGTTAGCATTAGTAGAAGTACAGATATACGAACTAGCAACCAGACAGGCTAGGGATTGTGAGATTGCTTAAGCTAATGCCAAAATGAGGAGAGCTATTGTTACGGGGATGATGGTAACATCACCAACCACACAAAGTGCACCAGTAGCACAGATGAGTTCATCTGCAACAGGGAAGCCATATTATTAAAAGAGAAGGCCAATGCCCAATAAGAAGCCCAAATATAGTGGTTAGGGTAACAGAGTTGTAACACACCAACCCCAGTATCTTTAAGTATTGGACAGGACCACCGTTCTCTTGATGGTGGACTAAACCAAATAGCGGGTCGGGCCGGTGTTACATTTACAAGTGAGACATGCCTGACTTTCTTTCTATTTCAATTATTACATGCCTTGATTATATTTAATAGAACATAACTTAAATTTAAGAATTTAATAAGGCAATAGTATAGGAAATAACTAAAATTTATAAACTCAATTAATTAAATAAAATTGAGTACATAATTTGATCTTGAAGAAAAACTATTACAGCGGAAGATTTAAAACTTGGGCAACATGCCCTTACATAGAAATTAAGAACCTAACTAATTTTCATGGTCTTCATGTAAATCAATTACCTGAAAAATAGAAGGAAGGGGTGAGCACATAGCCCAGTGGATCTTTCTAAACATCTAAATCATTATTTCAATTCAAACAAACCAAACATATCAAACATTTTTGTTCATTCGTAAGAGTCTGAAATATTTGTTTGATCAAAAAGAGTCAAATATGAGGCAGTGTAGATGGTTAAAATTCCTAAAGGATTATGACTTCACTTTGGAATATCATCTTGGGAAAGCCAATGTTGTAGTAGATGCACTAAGTAGGAAACGAGAAGAGATTAGTGTGGTAGCTTTCCAGATAGCCTAGGAATGGCGACTTTTAGAGAGAGTAACTATGATGAGTATTCTCTCTGTAGAGCCCCATGTTGATATTTGTGATCAGATGCATATTTAGTTGACAGACTCTCATATTTAGAAGATCAAAGAGTCACAACAACATGATCCTGATTTGACGATGCATGAGACTTGGTTTGATAGTGCAGATAGTAGAGTTGACTGGGAGAGAGGTTATGATGGTGTATTGTGTTATCGAGGAAGGTTATGGATACCATTTGATAGGGAGTTCAGGGCAACATTGCTTGAAAAGGCATACAGATCTTAGTATACTATTCATCCAGGGTCTCCAAAAATTTACCATGATATGAAAAGGATAGTTCGGTGGCATCGGATGAAGAAAGATATTGCTGAGTATGTGCAGAAATGTAGTTTGTGTCAACAAGTAAAAACTGAATATCAAAGACCCAGAGGTTAGATGCAACGCTTACACATTTCAGAGTAGAAATGAGAGCGTATTACTATAGATTTCATTATAGGATTGCCTGGATCTCATGGTAGATATGATGTTGTATGGGTTATTGTTGACTGATTGACTAAGTCTGCATATTTTCTTTCGATGAACAACAAGTACTCGATAGACCGATTGAGTAGGTTATATGTTCGAGAGATTGTGAGATTGCATGGGGTGGCTTTGTATATTGTGTCGGATAGAGATCAACGGTTTACATCGAGATTTTGGTAGGTTACGCACTCTCGATTTGGTACCCATCTTTGTCTCTGTACAATATTTTACTTGCAGACTGACGGTCAGACTGAGAGGGTGATTCAGATGTTAGAGGATATGCTCAAATCGTGTATATTAGAGTTTGGTGGGACTTGGAGTGAATATTTATCTTTGTGTGAGTTTGATTATAATAATAACTATCAGGCTAATATTGGTATGACATCGTATGAGGTTTTATATGTTCGACCATGTAGATCTCCAACTTGCTGGTATGAAGTTGGGGAATCACAGTTGTTGGGGCCAGAGGTTATTACAGATCACACAAAAAAGATTAAGCATATTAGACAAAATTTGAAGAAAGCCCAAGATCATTAAAAGATCTATTTTAATCATCGTCACAGAGCTTTAATGTTTGCAGTGGCTGACCAAGTACTATTGAAGGTTTCGCCTCAAAAAAGTCAGATGAGATTTGGAGTGAAAGGAAAATTAGCTCCACGCTTTGTAGGACCATTTGAGATTCTGGAGAGGATTGCTCCTATTGTATACAGACTTGCTCTACCTCTTCAGTTGGCCAGTGTTCATAATGTGTTTCATGTGACTATGTTAAGAAAATATTATCCAAATCTGACATATGTTTTAGATTTAACACGGATACAAGTTGGGGGAGGGGGGGATACTACCTATGAGGAAAAACCTATTCAGATCATAGCTAGAAGAGTACAAAGTTGCGGAACAAGAAGATTCCATTAGTTAGAGTCAAATGACAAATCCATGATAACGACGAGCAAACCTAAGAGCTTGAAGATAAAATGCAGGAGCAATTTTTGGATCTTTTTACTACTTAATGTATGTTCCTAAAATTTAAATTTCAGGGACGAAATTTTCTTAAGTTGGGGAGATTGCAGCATTCCATATTTTAATTTAACACATAAATTAATTTAAATAAAAATAAATGTGTATAAATACATGTATATTATATGAATTGTGCATGTACATACGTATAATTATATACATGTATTAAAAATACATGATACATGTATAAATTAATTATTTAAAGTAGTATTGAAAAAATAATTTTTTGTCTAAATAAAAAGAAATAATATGTATATATGCATGGTGATTTAATTTAACAGTAATAATAACAATAATAATAATAATAATAATAATAATAATAGTATTATTATTATTACTATTATAGAATTATAAATAATGGAGATAGAGATTATAAATGGGCATAAATCTATATGTAATTGCTAAATAGGTGATTAAGAAAAGAAAAAGATAAGTATATATATGATTTATAGTAAAAATGAGAGTAATTTATATAAGGTTAGAGGTTAAGGAATCATTTATTGTAACACCCACCGGGAATCCTACCGGGACTCTTACCCACGCCGTAGGGCCCACGCCATGGCATGTTACTCACAGGTACGCACGCGCCCAGCACGTGCGTACCTGTGAGTAACATGCCATGGCGTGGGCCCTACGG